>JBCJKH010019860.1:0-35394 GCA_039877255.1 Loriculus beryllinus
TGTCCTGCCTGTCCCTTTCTCCCTCCTTTGCTTACTCCTTGGCGTAGACATCCCTTTGTTTGTCAAGGGAAGTACTGTTACTGCTACGGCTTGAATTGGTCCAGCCCACAAGAAGTGCAAGAAAATCGTTACCTAGGCAAGCAGTTAAGAAGGAAAAATTAGCTTTTGGTCTTACCTAAAAAAATTAAACCTTAATAACATAAAGTTGAAGAAACACCTTTGCCTGCAACAGGTACTGAGGCATCCAGTGAGAATTCTGTACCAGATTCAGAAACCTTAATGTACGTGGAGGTGCCTAACCTCCATAAAAGTAGAAAATTACCACGCTGATTTGGTTTTATCAACATGAACCAATATTTCTCTGAGCTTGGGAAAATACTTAAAAAGGGGGAAAAAAAAAAAAGTATGTTTTCCACCCATCTTTTAAGAGAGTATTTTTTTTTCTATGAAGTTTAAGAAACAGCTAGAAGAAATGTTCATAGGAAACAATCACAAGTTGTAAAGAAAAACTTCTTAACTCAAACACCACAATTTCTACAGCCCCTTGGAAAGACCTGTAATATTCTTACTTGATCAAACTTATTCACATCATTTGACAAAAGATTTACTATTTGACCAGTGGTAGTTTTTGCCATAGCCACATTACTGAGACGAAGTGCCTAAAAAAGAACAGCCAAAATTGTCACAGCTCATAGAGCACAGTACACCTGTACACAGAAGGCTTGATACACAAATACAATACTGGGGCAAAAGCTGAAGGCATATCTCAGCTTTTGCCTATGAATACCTGGGCACAGTTCAAGAACCTTAGATAACACGTGAGTTAGGTTAAATATTCTGAAGAAGAGAGTATAAGATAAAGTTTAGGGAAGGACCGTGGAATACAGAAGCGCTGTAACTATTCTCATGTCTGAAGAAATTAAAAATGGGAAAATACCAACATAGCAAGTTATCAAAACTAAAGAGCCTGTAACTTTTCATTTACATTGCTCTCCCCTACACTACAAGCATCTGTTCAAAACAGGAGCAGAATACTCGACCTAAAGACCAAATTAAAATCAGGACAATGTTTGGACAATTGAAAGAATTTTTTTTTTTAATGAGATTCCTGACTGAAGTTATTGATTTTACACTCTCAGTTCTTGCTAACGCTACGAACTGTGCTTTCTGTCTTTGCAAATGAGAGTTAATATCCCTTTAAAAATTTACCTTCTTAGTAACTCTTGTAAAATCATAAGATTTCTAAAGAACATTAGATGAAGTTTAGCACATTCTATGAAAAGCAAAAAAAGTAAATACAAATATTTCTATAGGTTAACAAATAAGTTGATTAGCAGAAAATCGTATGTGATCATACAATACCCCCTTAAAAATAGCATCTGGAAACATGCAGTCTGAACATGATTGCAAAGGTCCAAACTGAAACAGCTCAGATACAGACTACAGACCCTGCTTCCTTCTATTCCTGCTGCAAAGAGAACACAGTTTTGCAGCAGAAGTAAAAAAAAATATTAAAAAGATATAAAAACATGTTACTTATTTTCCCGTAACAGAATAGTTCACTCCTCCAAAACACTTCAGATTTTTAGGCAGTGCCCATCTACTTCTCCCTCTCCAAAAAGTTAGTATTAGGATTGCTTTCTGGTCAATAATCCAACCTCAAAAGCACTAACTGTTTCAAAAATTCTGTTCCGAGATTCTAAATCAGGTGCAAGAACATCAGACATCAAAGTACTATTTAAAATATAACTTCAGAGGGCTGTACATTTCTTGCACCTCACTGCTGTTTTACAAAGCTATTAATCACAGACAGAATCCCAAACCTAACATTTGGGAACCCCACTAAGAAATTCCTTAGATTTCTTAGAACCCCACTAAGAAATTCCTCTTAGATTCCAATAATAAGTCTAGGATGCTGTGTATATGAAAGACAAGATTAAATTATTTGAAAAAATGATTGCTTCATTCCCTGTCTTAAGCTTGTCTCCCATACATCTGAAATCCCCAAAGAAGCTGCCTGCAGGTAACACTGTCACAGCACATTCACACGTTTACTCCACACCACAGTTCAAGGTTGACAAGCTCCTAGAAAAGCTGTTAAGATATCAGTAGACCATAATAATAAAGAGTTCAAATGATGTGTAGATCAGAAGAAGCTGCCCACCATAGCATGTTTACAGCACCTATTGCTACATACACCTTTACAACACAGATGTTATCTGCCATTTCAAGTCCACCCCAGCCACCCAGGAGAACACTGCACCGATGTCTTGTCCACTGCCTGGGCCCATCTGGAACCCATCACATGGGTCACCTTTCTGACCTCACCCTATCTACTTCAGACACAGACAGGAAAAACAGTTTCAAAATGTATTACCCCAGTTCATTCTGACCAAGACAGCAAGCATCTGAGCCAAAAGGAGGTAGCTCATCTGTGACCGATTTGTCTTCTCGGGGAAAAGACAGTCTTTCCCATTGTCAGTGGTAATGCAATTTCAGTCTTTTCTTCCCTTCCTGCTTCAAAACCACTTCTGCAGTAGCACTGGGTTCTAATGTTTTTTATTTTTTTTTCAAGTGAAATAAGCCTTACATTTTCCTGGCTGAATGGACCTGTCTAGACTGCGAAAGATGCAGAAGGAAATGGAAACATCAAACACAAAGCAGCAGTTTTACTGATATAACCAATTTCTCCCCAGAGTTCTGTTTTGGTACCTTCCCTTTCTACTACATCCGAAACACATACCATAGGAGCTGCCATAAAGAAAATTAGCCCTATCCCAGACAAAGTCAGTACCCTGTGACTTTAAGTACTGTTTTGACCTTAACATTTATAAATTCACTCTGAAGGTAAGAAATACTAATCTAGAGCCACACACCTTTTTAAAAAGCAACTGTAATTTGAATTTAATTTTGCTTTACATTTTCCAATTATATGCCTGTTTTCAGCGCAAAGATCTGCTTGACTGTCTATAAATTTTCTGTACAGACATATTTCTCAGCAAGCACCCTCTCTCAAGAAAAATAGGTTTTAGTTATATAGACTAATGAGAGTGCCTTGTACACTTGATGTCTTAGGTTATTCTTTTTTTTTTTACCCCCAATATGTAACTGCAGTGGGCCAATTTCAATTTTTTAACCATTTTTTTTGCCTCCAATGCTCCCATCTTAGTGTTTTAACCTTTCCCTGCCCCAAAAAGTTAATTCAAAAGCACATTAAAAAGGGAAAACTGACCATAGTAAAGAATAATATAACTGCTTGGTCAAATAACTGCTGACACTTTTTTGGCAGCTTTCAGTCTCAACCAACTACTCCACACTTTGAACTGATTTAGTGATTATTCTGAACCTCAAAGAACTTCTAAAACTTAAGTCTTCTGAAAAAAATAAATATATACATATACAAAAACCAGCCTCCTATAAGTAGCCTTTGGTTTGAACACACGAGACTGAGTCACGAGACAGATTCGTTTTTCATTTTTGTTACAAGCTTCCCGTGTGCATCACTAACACTTCTTACTGATCACAAACACCTCAGTGTTCGAATACAGGGGTTTTACAAATGAGATTTTAACTTCCCAGGAAATGAAAAACGGTTTAAAACTTAAGAATTATGAGCATAAGTTCTCCAATAAGGATGCTCTCTCACCCAACCATTCGCCCTTGCAAAGCCAAGTTTGTATTTACTATGGCAATTAACGCACACTGCAAAAGTATTAGTAAATTAACATCCAGATTTTTTCAAAGTTCTATATGAGAATAAAGAGGAAGTATGAGCTATCTATAAGCCTCAGATAACAAGGACAAATTATTAGAAAGGTTTATCAATGTTCTGATGTGACCTCAGCCTCCACCCTCAGGAGTAAACACTTAAGAGATGAGAGGAGATTAATTTTCTATTTAATCACATCTCTAGAAATAAGGGTGCATATTATGAACATTTCTTTTCCAAGCTTCTAAGCTAATATCAACACAGCAAAAAATAACATTGCTATATATACATATTTCATGAATTTCAAACTCTGTTATGATAATCAGTTCAGCAAATTAATCCCTTAGAGAGAGATGTTTATGTACAAGAAAGCAGTGTGCCATGTTAGAGATGAGTTCCCAGAGGATAATTTCCAAAGTATCAGAAAAGGGAGGAGAATAAATATATGCATGAAAAGAAATCACCGCTTACAATGGGGACAATTTTACTTTCCTCACTTTACTGCTTTGTCCAAAACCTTTGCATGACCATACCAGTAGTACAAGGGTTTGTTTTAACTGTATGGGTAGTTATGTTGAATGGTTAAATTAGCATGAATTTCTTCACATTCTAAAGAAACTTTGCAGTCCTGATCCTTCAATTAAACATCTTTGCCGAGGTTAGAAGAGGCAGGTCACTATTCTAGCAGTACTAAAGCTAAAAAATATATAGAGCATTTTCCCTTCCAACATCCCCAGCAGGGACTTCACACTTGGAAGTGGAAATCAGCTCAATGGTTTGGATACTGCCAACAGCTTCAGAAGAAAAAAGCGTATATATACACTTAGGTTGCTTGCTCCTCAGAGCACATGAAGGCCCACACATCATCCTGGATGTCACTCAGCTCCTTCCTGGAAGTAATACCTGTAACTTCTCTTGTCCATCTGAGAGTGGCATCAGCTCGATCTGTAGTCAAGGACAGCTATTTCTTGATCAGGACACACAAGAGAGCAAAGAAATCACAGCTTACTAAACGTACATCCCTGCACTTCATTGGCTTTAATGAAGGACTCCAGTTCTCCCACAGTAAAACCAGTAACTGATACTAAAGAATGGCTCTAACCTACCTGCAGAATTCAGCATGTATCTGAACCGTGTCTCCTGCGCCCACACCCCTCTTTCCTCATACCAAAGCAGAAGGGATACTAACAGCATAATTAGTAGATCATCTCATCCAGGCCGGAGGGGGCAGCAGCAGTACTGCAGTACTGATGCCTCTCCCCAGACTAACCTGATTGATGCCTCGAGAGGGGGGCTGCCTCTCTGACCCACAAAGCAGGCAACTCACCAATTCTACAGCACTGCTGAAAAACCAATATAAACAAATTCCACCATTAACCACAAAAGTGCTGTGGGAGAATTGTACAGTGAAGCGGTTCCCAGACAACTGAGAGAACTGAAGCAGGTGGCGACAGCCAAGTATAACATCCTCCCCTGGGATGAACCTGCAGAGCTGAGTAACTGCTAGCATTCCCTGGAAGAGCTCTGCCCCTCTTCTGCTGTATCCTAACTGCTTCTGACAGCTCCAGCACACAAACCAGCAATGGCAGGGCCCCTTTCCAACAGCACCAGGAGGCAAAAATCAGCACCTCTTCCTAGTCTTTAGGCCTATTTAATTCACCTTCTCTAGGACGACTGACACTGTCATTCAAATACCGTATGACCAAAGAGAGAGCAAGAGCACATATGTATGTCTAAGGTCTGATACATATGCGTTACATTTTTACAAATGAGTAGCTTCAACGGAACTGCAAGCATGAACATAACAAATAATTGTATTTTTAAACTCTCCTAATGAAAAAGCTGTCAAATGCCAAATATACCTGTAAACACGTTTGCTTACCTTCCGATAAATCATATGACACATAGCTACCCTCAGCTTCATGCCAGCCCGCTGTACATGATAGAAGTATAAGTGGTGCATTATTGCTAGAATAAGCGTGCACACAGACAGAGCAGCTGCGTAGCAATATGCAAAATTCAAATCTATCTCATCTGAGGAATCATAGTTTTCAAAATAATTAATAATTTTTCCCAAAAATATTGGCTGAATTGTTTTGAGGGTTTCCTGAAAGAAAAAGAAGGGAAAAAAGTATTAACAATTTGATATACCATGCTACCCAAGTTTGTAACCAGGCAAACAAGAGCCAAGTACTCCTGCAAGTCACATCCCGTATTATTTTATCTTTATTGCGCTCAAAAATGACAATTTTTATTAACATGTAATTCAAAAGAACTATGTTCCACATTAAAATTTAGCTGATTCTTTAAAAACAACTCTCAATTGCCAATAAAAACTTTGATGTTACAAAAATGAGTATGTATTACACTGATAACAGTGTGTCTCATATAGCTATCTAAATATAACAAGAAAAACACTTTTCTATTGGGCACCCCACTCAGACACATAAAACACTGCTAAGCCTTACAATGCAAGTCAAGGGCTTGTAATGTCTCAAAAATATTGAACTGAAATCAGCTCTTTGCTCCACATCCATAACCCTGCAGTTATGACTCAAATTTTTCATTCCCTATAGAGCTATGGCTCTTTTTCACTTTTCTGAAAGTAAGAGAGTTTTACTTTTCTAAGAGTACATGAACATTACAGGTTCTACAAACAGCACATCATGAAGTCACAAGGATGTATCATGCAATCTAAGAGGCCAAGTTTCACACTGCTCTTAGCTAAGAAGTGTGTTATATGACATTTTACTCCACTTACCTCAATCATTGTGAAAATTCCAAAAACTAAATAGGATTTCCAATAACAAAGAATAATGGCTTTTGTCAAATGTGGCATTTTTCCTCTCTTTTTTGCTTTTTGCACCTCTTTATCCCAGTACCTGATAAACAGAACACAAACAAGATGGAGGACAGAAGCAAAACCACAAGACAATTACCTGGAATAAAATACTTTCAGATATACAGACAGATTGCCGTGATCACTTTTATACAACACGAAATTAACAGATAGTCATGTTTGCTCATTCACATAAACACGCAGTACCCAGAGTATATTATAGGCCTATTTGTCCTTGTATAACCACAAACAATTCATCACTGTTGGCTGCTATTGCCTTTGACATACGTGCTTTCTTCTTCTCAGTTCAGACAGACACTTAACTTAGTTAAGAGCCTAATACCATATGATCTCCTGACCACGGACTAAACTGAGGAAGCATGGGCTGTCTTTACTGTCCTATAAGCACTGCACTGCCCAAGCGAGGCTGTGATGAACAACCCCTTCTCATGCCTGGATCTTTCTTTTTTTTCTACCACGTGCTTTGATGAAGACGAGCAGATATGGCACAAACACAACTGTCTGCAGCAGTTTTGTCACCTAACACTCCGCATGTCTCTCTGAAGGCAAGGATTACAGCAGCAGAGTGGCAAAGACCTTTGCATTACCACATGTCTGCCCACAAGGAGGGAACAATCTGTTCACATTAAAATCAAAGACAGTAACAAGAAGCACAATTTTAACAAGAAAGTATCAGAACTTAAGCAGCCTTCTTAGAGCATGTTGTTATCAGACAGGATACTCCCCCTTTCTTCTGGAGGCTAAATATTTCTTATCAGACCCTCCGACTTTGTTAGTTTGAGAGCTAAAATGAGTCTAAGGCTTGAAAGCCAAATTATTTTGCAACACAGCACACAAGTTTGAGGCATACAGTATGGATAATAAAACTTTCCTTTTTTTAACCCCCTTGAAGGGTTACAGAGTTATTGTCTAAATACTTCGGAATCAAAATTGAAACTGTGTAGATTCTTGTGTGTTTGCTGGCCCAAGAGAAAAGGCTACTTCCTTAGGTGGCTATTTATGAATTATATTGTGTGCTTCTTGGCCAGGTACACTACAGAATTAAAACCACTCTTTTTTTTTTTTTGGTATGCTGTATTTTCTGCCATTTCCTGACTCATGGAAAGTGTGTCCTTTTACTGTAAGAATCATTGGAAAGAGTCCATCTTCCTCCACAGCTAACTCCTTGAACTTCAAGACACAGCCGTGAAACTTGGCAAAGCTCTCCAGCTACAGAGATGTTAAAAGCTGCACGCCTGTGAGGTTATCACATATCCTTTTTCTTCAGTTAACTCATCCAGAGCAGAATGATGCATGACCTGTCATAATCATTCATTTCCAGATTCTTTTTACTTGTTGAAGAGTCTCTCACCCCAACCAAACTCTCAGGAAACTTGATTTGCTCTACCTTCAGTGCAATGGCAAGAAATAGTAAGACCACAATTCCCTAATACAGAGGCCACCTTTCACCAGGAGACACCACTTCCTCCAATTATATTTAACAAAAGATTATTTGAGGACAAAAATGTTAGATATTGCAAGGTTCAAGACAATCGACAAACTGTTATTCTTGGAAGATATTTCACTATTAAAAAAGAGAGAGATCTTCCTGGGCTCATAACAACACGACTTGGTATACAGTTCATGAAAGAGCATTTATAACAAAGTAAAAACACCTCCTAGACACAAGCTTTCAGATGTCCAAGCCATTCTATCCACTTCACTAAAGAGGGGCATATTTTCAGCATACATACATTTATACACACACATACATACATAAAGGGTAGACAGCTGTCACTTAATTCAGTTTGTGCTCAAAACCAAAAACAACAAAGAAAAAAACCCTAAGATTTTCCCTCACTTTCATAGAGAGAAATTTCAAAAGTTTCTACAACTATTCTACCCACGGACAGAAGGCTCACATTAATTTATTACAGATTACTGCAGTAACAGTTGATGAAGAGTCTTCTTTTCCAAGCATTCTGCGAAGTGTCAGATTAATTATAAATGACATAACTGAAAGACTAATGCATTTTCATTACGTATAACTTGAAAAAACATTAAAATGCATCCATGGTGAACAAGCTCTAAATATTGCCGTTAGTTCTTCAGCATTTTTGACAGCAGACCTTGTTAAACTTCACAACAACCTCTTCTAATTTTAGTACAGAGATAAAACTCTTGCTTTCCCCAGCAGAAACTCAATAAAAGCGAACAATTATTTTCCTCCTTACCACTGCAATTCTTCTCCAAGCTTCTCTGAGGAATCTTCTGGCAGCACTTCATACATATCATCTTCTTCAAGCTTCCGTTTATGGCCAATGATAAATATGGGATTCAACCACCTATTTACATAAAAATTATCAATAAACTGATCAGCAAACCAAAAGAGCAGTTTCTTTACATATTAATTCTTTTAACCCTTTCCTGCCTCCTTTTCTCCTGCATCACCCAACATCCATGCATTTTACTGCACTTTTCTCTTACCTAAGAATTAAGACACCTCCCTTTCACAAATGGGAAAACATTTTCCATTTCCTAAAGCTGTTTATGCCCATAGCACCCTATTTGACAGCCAGTACAATTTTTCTTGGCTTTAAGGCAACTGTCTTCTTACAATGTTTCCTTATGTTTAAGGAAAATTAGCATTCCTTTAAATATTCAGGAAAAAACACAGAACCTAATCCAACTATTAAAATATTGACAGAGTTGTAAATAAAATAATACACATTAAAAGACATTTTTGTAACTAGCATGACTACACATTTATAGAAGGAAAAAAACTGACTACTGTTCAACTGCCATCTTGACAGTAACTAGATCAGCAACTTAAAGACAACTACTCATGTAAAAATGGGTAAATAATGGATTATTACTAGAAGTGACATTAGCCATGTTTGGAAGAGTGTGTAGGTTCCAAAAACAAAAATATTGTTTAACAGCTCAGTTTCCTCAGTGGACAGATTTTTAAAAGCTCAGTATTTAATGAGACCACTTTGAAGACAAACTGTAATGGTGCTACTGTAGATTTGTTGGAAAATGCAGTATTTTGATAGTTCAAATAATACTGTCAGGGAACAGTAAGACTAGCTTTTATGCATCTAGATCCTTCTTCAAGCCTGAAACACAGGTCAAGAAGATCCAAAAAGTTTCAGTTGCACTCCACAGAGGAGACGGATGCATGGCAAAAAGCACGAAACTGACCAAGCTGCTCACGAAATGGACCAAAAGAGAATGACACCTCTGAAAAAGGCATTAAGTGGGATCAACTTGTTAGGGAGCTAAGGAACTTGCAGTTTGCCAGTTAGTCTGTCTGTCTACCAAATCCATCATAGGTGGTTTTCAGGAGAAATGCAGATTTTGGGTGTCAGGCCTGTTTACTACAAGTACGTTCTCAGCTGCTCAACATGATCAGAACCAAGAGGTTGGGAATGGGCCTGTTTAGGAAAACGTATTCTTGCACTCACTGCAAGGTGTTTGTGCAATTTCAATTGCCTGTGAAAGCTCATAACTGCTGTTTAGTATCTGATGCTTAATTATCCCCTGACTTCATCAACATAGTTTTTAAAAGAGCACCTGGTGCATTAGGTGAAGTGTATTATCTTCTGGAAGGCCTACATGTGAGAATTCAAACCCGGGATGGTTTACAATGAGGACATGTCTTTATTCACAACCACAACAGTGGTTATGAATACTCATCAACCAGCTTTGCATTTCTTGCTCGGGCGTGTTCCAATTACAGTTTGTATACACTGGTTTATAAGAAGTTTGTTGATTAGTTCTGGGGTGGAGGGGCAGGCTAAATCCTAGAAGAGGAGGCTCAGAGAGTTTCTCTGAAGACAGAACTGTTGCAAAAACCTTTTCACAGTCTCCATGGCACAACTGCTTATAACAAATGGGATTTAATAGTGTTTTTCCTTCACTGCTTGGCATGTTAGCACAGTGTTTGTGTGACTCATTTAAAGATTAAGAGTCTACCCTTAGAGTAGCATCTTTGATGCCTAACAGCCCTTTTTAAACTCTTGGAGTGAGTACTAAAGATTTGCCTATGTGAGCTGTTAAATCTTAAATGTATGTTAAAGGCACAATTAGAAACAGAAAGTACTTGTCAGACAACTCTGGTGCTTGGACTGTAAGGTCGAACAGCACCGGGACTCAAATCGCTGCCACAACTTCCCTACAGGTCCTGACAAAGTCTCTCAAAGATCAACTGCTCCAACCAGCAGAAGAGCTTCTGCCTGGTTTGACACAATGACTCTGCTCCACTGAAACACTTTTTCAGCCACAGTTCTTGGAGCCAACCGAAGGTAAAAAGTGGACATGATGCAAATAACCTCAAGGCTACTCACACAATTTCTGCCCGCTGGACAAGAGAGGCCCTGTGTGCTCCAGGACAGAGAGTTAGGGAAAGATCTACAGATTTCAGTTGACTCATGTGGCTGATACCAAGTGTTCCTCTTCTTGCAACATCAATATTAAAGAGTTACTCCATAAACAAGACACAGGTCTGTCCGACAAAGAGAATAGAGAGCAAGTTGTCTTCCCCAACTCCTTTACCATGAAAATCAGGATGAGGCAGTTCCTTCAGGAAAATAAAGGCATAAGTCCTTCTCACATCTATGGAAATGGTTATGAGATTCCACCAGCTATTGTTGCCAAGGTGGTGAAAACAAAAATCCTTCTGACATTTAACAAGGAGCATAAATATTTACTACAGAATCACAAAATGGCTGGGGCTGGTTAGAAGGGACCTCTCTAACTCATCTGGTCCAATTCCGCTGCTCAAGCAGGGCCACCTAGAGCTGGCTGCCCAGGCACCACGTCCAGGCAACTTTTGAGTATGACCAAGGATGGAGGTTCCACAACCTCCTTGGCAGCCTGTGCCAGTGCTCGCTCATGCTCACAGTGAAAAGTATTTCTTCATGTTCAGAGGGAACCTCCTGTGTTTCTGCTTGCACCCACTGCCTCTTGAACTGCCACTGGGCACTACTGAAAAGAGCTTTCCTCTGCCCACCTTGCACACTCCCTTCAGAGATTTAAATACATTGATGAGATCCCCCTGACCCTCCTCTTCTCCAGGCTGAACAGTCCCAGTTCTCCCAACTTTTCCTCACAGGAGAGATGCTCCAGACCCTGCATCATCCTTTGACTCTTTCAAGTATCCCCATGTCTCTCTTGCACTGGGGAGCCCAGAACTGTGTGGCCTCACCAGTGGTGAATAGTGCTGTCCATTACCAGCATGTAAAAGAATGCACAGAGGAGAATAAAAGACACTTAAAATATATTTTAGCATACACTTTGAAGAAACAAACAGTGCTCTTAATGTTACTCTGTAGAACATCATTACTTTACTTTCACTTTTCAAAAAACCACAACCGAGCCACAGGAGGAACAATGCTTCCTTTGAGAGCAACTGCTCCTAATGCCAGTTTTTAACAGCACTTCAGTCAACAGCAGCAGAAAGTGCTGACCACAGCCATAGTGTAGTTCATGTGCAAAGCAACGAGGTGAAAGACAACTGAAGGGACTCAAGTCTACAGAATTCCTAGAATAATCTAATTTATCCTTTGGCCTTGACTCTGAAATATTTACTGATGATACACCCACCTCCACTGGGTTCTTACAATTTGTACCAAATCCCTTCTGTCCTCTCATCTGCACACCAATCAAGCACTGTATGTACCATGAGACTGATTTGCCAAATCAAGTAGTACATGGAGATAATAGTGCAGGGTAAAAACTGCCAAAAATCTGAAAGTTTTCAGACTATTCATTCCAGTGAGACCTAGTGCAAATTCAGGGCTCCTCACGTTTTTCCATTAGTTTAATCCGTAATTTTGAAAACAGTAGTAATTTTGAAAACAGTAATACATTGCACTATAACCCCTATGTTAACATTAAAGAAGGCAAGGAACGTAGAGTACGCAGAAAACAATAGTAATTCATTTTGTGACTCATTTATTATAATGGGTAACACAGCAAAGACTCAGCACAAGTACTCTGCAGGGTTAGGGGAGGAAAAAGTCAAAAAGAACCAAGAATAATCACCCATTGTTGAGCTTTCTGACTACTCTCCCCCAAAACACCCATCTTCAAGAGTCCTACTACTATGGAGGTCTTGAGAGTACAAAAGCTTTTAACAGCATGTTGGGTTACTGTAGCCTATACTCAAAGATCTTTACAAGGTTGTTAAAAAGTTTTCTTTTGAAATTGCACTTAATCCTTGAAGAGCTTTTAGCCCAAGAATGAGGTCTTCTATTTGTCCATTGCAAATTCTTCACATGGCAAGAGCAGTTCAAGTTTCACATCTCACTGATGCACGCTGAACTTCACACCAGTAGGTCCACTTTCAGACAGAAGACTTAGCAAATGTTCATACTCAGTCATTAAAGTGAATAATTTCCACCAGGATGCTACATCTAGATCACACCCACTGGAATTCTCTGCACTTAGAGCAGAATTGAGACCAACCTATTTCACACAGCTTGCTGTTACTGGAGTTACACACTCCTAACAAGCAAAGGAACCAAGCCCTTCTCTTGCCTGAAGGCTCAGTTAAATTAAAGAGTGCTGTAAGAGGACTGTTAAAGGAAGCTAGCAAGTAACACAATGGCCTACATAAAGCACACCCCTGAAACCTGAACTCATCCCTGAAGTAAGACTACTTGCTAGAGTGGTCTTTTGTCCAGACAGACATCAGATAACACTGATCTCTTGAAGGGGCAGGTGGGGGAGGAAGCCCACATGAAAAGTAGAATTTGCTATGAACACAAAACCTGTGCAAGCTGCATTATTCTTTAATAAAAAGTTAAAACAACAAACAAAATTAGAGATGACCTAAAGAAATTGAGGGAATATACTGACAGTGACGCAAACTACTCATCTTATCCCAAGGACAGGGTATAAAATAGACTTGCTAGCAATCTGTTGCCTGAAGAAAAAAAAAACATGGTGGAGAGGAAAGACTCACACCTCAGTCCCACATTTCCATATTTCCCCCTGAAGAAGCTGTTCAACTTAAATAAAAATGGGATCCGTTAGCCACTGTCTTCTCTTTTCCCAGGTAGCTTTCTGTCTGCTAAGAATTTTGCATGATTATTTGGCTCTTTACACATCACCTCATTTTAGACACTCTTTCAAAATACAGAGTTCATATGATGCTTTTCAAAGAGCTTAGTCCAAATTTTTCCTAGCACAAACTGAGTATCTGGAAGAATCCCGAGTACCTCCTGTTTTACTGAGAATGCCTCTGTTTTATCAAGATGATTAGCTGATCAAAGACATCAGTCTGGAAAGAAGCCCAGCATTAGTCCCTGTTACTGCCAGAATACCAATGTCACTAGGAATAGATTAAAAAAACAAATTTTAAAAATCCCCCTGTAACCTGGTGCAAACCCAAGAGACAGCCAACTGCAAAACTCACTGCTCTGACCCCAAAAAGCTTTTCACCTTTACAGCAGTACCTTCGGCACTGATAAAAAAGGAAAGTGATTCATTTCTGAACCAGCAGATACACAAAGACCACAATATAAACATTCACTTCCTGCAGTTCCCTACTCCTGGATTACACACCCTGTAATATTACAACACAGTCAACCAGCCACAATTTACGTAGTTGTTCAGGAAAGTGCAATTTTTTACCAGCTGCAATTAGAGCAACTCCAGGAGAATTTCAGAACCACTCCAAGATCTTCAGAAAAAGCTCAGTGTTTCCATACCCTTGGTAAGAGAAATGAGACATCAAGGGGAGGTCTCAAGTCATCCCCTTCTTCACAGAGATAGTGTGTGAGAGACTCAGGCCCTATCTGAAGGGCACAGTCATTACGCAATCAGGGCAGCCACGCTACTCTGTTTCATACATGAAATACAACTTCCTAAATGAGAAAACCTGGAAATCAGGTTTCCTAGCATCCGAAAAGAATGTCTTTTCAGCCAAAATACATTACACATAAGTTCATTAAACTAAAAACAGTGTCCAGCTGAACCAGTTCATTAACCCAGGGATAAAACCTGCTGCACCTCTGGATTTATATCACATCCTGCATGCAAATGCTCAAAAAAGTACCATTGTCACACTGCAGAGCAGGCTTGCAGAGCTTTCCAGAAATGCAGGCATATATTGCAAGCTCTTCATGAACTGAGAAATTCCGTCACAGAACATCAGCCAAGACGCATTTGGAATTACATTATAAATTTGGAATTACATTACAAAGCTGACACAAATAAAAAAACACCCCAAGATCAAAGGATGTATTTGTTGGGCAGAGACCCACCAGCTTCAATTGCCCTGACCAGCCACACAACAGTATCACCATAGTCAGTCATGCACACATTTCAGTACCTTCCTCTGCACAAGTGCAGAATGTTGCTCTCACCAGTTTCCCAAATGCCTTTGCTTTATCACAGGCCAAGTCAGATAATCAATCTACATGGCCTACTTTTCTAACTAGAAAAATCTTTTCTTTTTGCCCTTCTTTATTTGTAATCGTAGGCAGAAATTTAACTTCTGGGTAATTTTACAGCACCTAGCCGAAGCCACATCCTTTACACTCTCATCAACTAATTCCTTAAGGAAGTAGCTTAAGAACTCCATTTTCCCCATTCCTCTTAAGCCTATTTGTACATTACATTACAAGCATCATCTGTTTACATTCAATTTGCAGGCATTTTTCAACAGTTGCACAGGAGAGTCTTTCTTTAACTCAAATTCCTCTACTGGGATTTCATTTCTCTAAGCAGCTTGGAAGCACTACTTCAACTATTAATCTGCAGAGTAACACATATTTCATTCTTTCATCACCTACTTTGGAGCTTGTTTGTTGTATTTATTTATTTTTTTTAATAAATGGGGTTTCCTCATGGGACCTTTTGATTATAAATCCATATCGATGATCCTCTATAGCTTACTTCAGCTGTCCACCTGCTTTGCTGTACTGCTCATTACTCACCTTCGTGACTTGAAGTCCTACACCAGCAGTGCAAATCCAACACTACTGTGTACTTGCTTTCAGCCCACAGGAGCACTGCTGGGATGGGATGTAGAGACAGAAGGACATACACTGACTGTCTCCAGTGTTATTTTGCAAAAAATTTTTTAATTATCACTGCAATAGTTTGTAATCATCATGTCATTATTTTTTTTAAACCTATCTGTGTTTCACACTCTCACTCATTCTCTTCAGTAAGCTGCCTTTTCCCACGTCCCTTATCAACGCAGTCACCTACAACTAATAAACAGCATCAGTTCTGCTATTTCTTGAGATGTTTTTCAATTGGTGTTTTTGTTGCAACTTCCCTCCCTGGCTTACTGCAGCTTAAACAGTAGATTTACTCATTGCTTACAGTAAGAAAAAATAGGAATACAATGAAATTACTTCAAAGCCATGTTAATTCAAAAACACCCTTCAGGCTTCCAGTTGCAATGCCAGACTCTATTAACCTTTGATACTCAGCTTCATCTCATCTTCTGAGCTGATGCTTTTTCACAACACAGCGTAAGCAGCTAAGTTGCTGAACATCCACTTTCTGGTGCTGACAGTAACTCAACTGGTACTTAACTGCATTTATTGCAGGCTATTTTCATGCTGTTCAGCTACCCTGCATCAGCCAGGTATGAGATACTTGATTACTCTAATGTACTTCCTGATGTTCCAGATGGCAAGAAAAAGTACAAACAGAGCAAGGAAAGGGGGAAAAAGAGCAGATACTACTGAAACAACTGAGCCAGAGTAGGCACCTGCTTCATCATTTGAAAAATTAACCTAAAAACTGTTACAGCTTCCATACATGTTTAATAGCAAAAAGCAACAACCAACAAGAAGAAAAAGGCTCAGACCCTGAAACCAGCGTTACACAGAAAGTTTGGTTCAGCATAATGGTCTCTGATTTCAATATCTAAAAGAAAATACAACTACTAAAACCTAATGGTAGCAATTTCTGTATTAACTTCCTTTCTGACAAGTAATGGAAAATTTAAAACAACTGTGAATTCATAATGGTATTACCAGTGGTCTAGTATCAGGGATACAAAAAATAACCCCCAAAACCCAGATGACTGGTCTTTTCAAGCTTCTGTTCCCAGAATCTAACCATGTTATCTCCCTCTCCACTCTACTTAAAGCCTTGAGAATTTTCTAGAAGTGAGGACAAAAAAAGATTTCTGGAAAAAAGGGGGAAAAAAACCACTGCACAAAATACTCCTAATTTTTAAGTTTTGCATGAATTAAGAGGGACATTTCTTCTCCTAAATGCTACAGCATGCTTTACTTGGGACATTCCAAAGGCAAACAGGCTTGGTGTTGTACTCAAAACAGTCCATCTGATTGCGTACCTGAGCACAGATATTTACTGTGGATAGCAAGTGCTAACACTATGATAGTTTATACACACTTGCTGTACATGATATAATCTATTTAGCACTCTTTACCCACGTATTTTAACTTCATTAGCTCATAAACAATGATTTTCGACAGTATCTTCTTCTGCATAATACAGCTACCTTGCAATTAAACAAGCAAAACTTACAAATAAATGCAGTAGTTCAAGAGACTGAATGATTAAAATTTGACTATAGGATACTAAGTATCTGACAAATAAATAAACAAGGCACCATTTTTAAACAAAGTTGTATGATGATCCTCAGTCTTTTTTCAATCGAGAAAAAGTGCCATTTCATTCTTTAGCTATTGAAAATGTGTTTTCTGTTTACCTATACTGAAGATGCTTTACAGATTTCTTTAGGGTTTCTTACAGTACCACAATTGTCCTGCACCAGTAAGTCAATAAATGAAGTAAAACCTAGCTTCCTTGGAGATCTTCACAGAGTGGCATACGTTCAGAGTCACCACCAATTTCAGGGAATTGGTGGAACAGCAAACTGCAATGCCTGATGCTACTGATATATTCATTTGCTACCTGACGAACATGTAAAATCCTCACAGGCAAATCCATTCACTGACAAAGCAAGGCACACATATCAGTTTTAACGGTGGCACTGCTGGACTCAGGCTGGAACTTCCAAGCAACATGAAGAATTTTCTCCCTAACTTCATTCAGTGCAAGGCAAGACATGCTTTTGAAGAGAGCAACACTACAGGACTAAAATGCAGGTGACACTTTGTCTTGATCAGAAGCCCAGCTGAATCAGTCAGTGACCCTTCTGGTTCTAAGCTATACGGTGAGATAGGAGGAAGAAGTTAAGGAAAGTGTACAGATTTATTTTGCTACACGGGAGGTACCTGACATGACTGCATTTGGTCAGCCAGCTACAAACTGTGCTGTCATCACAGAAAATCCTTGGACTCACATGCCTGTGCTTACCTCATTCAGTTCACACTTCAATCCAAAGGTAAAGATCTTTTTCACTCTTCTCTCACTACGCTCCAAGTCAGAGATGTGAAGAAGACTTAGTGGTTTTGTCATTTTCCCTAAAGCACATGCTTAGTAAGCCAAGAACAACGCTGTCAGACACCAACAAGTAATGATAAACCAATCGTTTCTTCCTTGGGATCATTAACTGCACGGATGCCTTGAGGCAAGTTTTCAGTTGCCGTTTTAATGCGGCTACTTTAATGGCAGTTGCCACATGTCAAGTGATGATGTAAAAGGCACCCAGCTTCAGGATGCTGATAGCACTCAGTGCTCCAAAGGAGCCAAGCACATGTCACAGTCACAGCAAGTCTGCGAAGGGTGAGTAATTATTATTAAAAATAAATTATAATGTATGAAATTTAGCAGGACTTTAATTTCTTTTCTTTTTCTGAGCAAAACCACCAGATACCCTTTCAGGATGTTCCAGCTTGCTCTCATTCTCATGTTATTAACAGGCCAAAAGTCTTCTAAAAGTTTAATCACAGCCCATGTTTTGTAACTCTCCACTGAAGTGGACTTGATGTCTGAACAACAGAGTGCATAAAAATTCAACTGCTGTATCGTTAGAATACCTCTGATAACCCCAGGGAGCAAATGCTATAAGCAAATTCAAATACACCTGCTACTTAATGAACATGCAAGCTCAAAGATGTGTTAATATTTAGAAAAGATACATACTCTTTTATTACTGATTTATTAGTACAGTTATTAATACTCCCCATCACCATCCCCAGCAGAAAAAAAACATGTGAAAATGCTGTTCTCAACTCAAAGTATGGAGTATAAGGCTTTTTGCACTCAAAACACTTTCTACAACAGAATAACTGTCTGAACATGAAAAACACTGGACTGAATTCTGTCTTTCTTGGACATACCTAAAAAAAGAAAGAAAATCCTCCTATCCATCCTTCAAAGCCCTCATTCTCACCAGCAAGCGAGCCAGCAATAAAAAAGTAAAATATAAAAAAATATAAAATTTAAAAAAACAAACAAACAAAAAAAAAAAAAACCACAACAAAATATAGATGAAGTAAACCAAAAATGGGAACTTATTACAGTAACTACTGACCTTCAGAGTCACATCTGGAACACCCAGAACAACAATCTGAGCTTCATAATCCTGTGTTAATACAGACAACTCAGTGAGATACAGGGAAAACAAGAACATTTTGAGGCTGTCCTGATCTTCATACTTCTGTCAGAAATAGCTTTTTATTCTTTAGACATGTAGACTAATATTACACAAGGGATGCATTACAGAAATAACAATATTCACACACAATCCAGATGCTCCTCTTTCCCACGAATGTACTACTAGAGCGTTTAATGTTCATCAAGCTCATACTTGTCAAAGTCACAACCCAAAAGCAAGAAGACAAGCTTTGAACAATGGGAGAAGAATGTGTCTTCAGCCTACACACTCATTACCTTCGTTTTATAATTCAATGAAAACATGACTTCTTTTCTCCTGTGAGCTTGATCCTGTTTCTGCCAGGCAATAATTTTAGCTTTTCTTCTGCACCACTGGCAACAAATGAGAGTGTGCTTCCTCACAATGGTGAAACTGCACTTTTGGAGCAGAATATAAATAAACTTAAGAAGCCTTGTCTGGCTACCTGCAATGCCCTACTTTCTACCCTCATTAATAACAAGCAGCCAACACCTGGGATTTGAGAGAGCAGAGCAGGCACACTTGAGCAACCACACAGTGGTTGTGGCTACTCCCAGGCCAGCCCTACTCAAGCACTGTTTTTCCAGTTCTCCAGAAAAAAAACGTTTTGGAACATCCTGTGTGAGATGGCAGTTAAAATGAAGCAGCACCAAAGCGGTACTCATACAGCTGTCTGTCAGATGCTATATGCTTTGGAGAAATGAAGAGCAATTCCTGAAGGTACCCCTAAAGTGAGATTTATAGCTCATGCAGGGTGTTTCAATACTTCCTTGATTTCATATGAAACAGTATTAACCTGCAGAAAAGTGACAGCCTCCGCTTACTCAGTTTAAGCCATTTTAGACAACATTTCAGCTGAAACTTTCACTAAGAAAATACTAATGCTTTCTGGCTAGTAAACATCAAGAATATACAGGTATTTTTCATTATGACATGCAACACAGGTAAAAGAGATTTTAAAAGGGTTTTTCCACTCTCATAAATTATACAGATCTGAAAGCCTGAAACCAGTACATAGAGCATTTTAAAGGTTTTCATATCCCACTAAACCCTTTTTCAAAGCACAGACCCTAAAGTTATAGACTGCCATCTGACTGCAAAGCATAAAGTCACAGTGACTCTCTGGACTTTCAGCAGGCCTGTCATCCTGCAAGCAGACTTCCACCTACCTTCCCCTTTGCACAGTGAGAACGTACAAACATGTCTGGAGTAAAAGGAGCCTTTCAGGTGCCCACCTAAAATGTGGGAAATTTAAGGTACTTTGCTGTTGCTGTTGAACACTTCACTGTGACACATACAGACTGAGAGAGAAGGACTAAAAATAGGATGATATGATCAGTCAGAAAACTAGCTATGAGCACCGCACACTTCCTTTTTCACTTCCAGCTGGGCTGTTTCTGGCAAAACGAGCAGCACCACCACAAGATTCCAGCAAAGGAAAGGGTACTGAATAGAAGGAGCCCTGGAATGCTACATGGCCAACCGAGGTTCATCCCATCCCCTTCTGCTGGGATTCCTAGCAAAGCTATTTCCAACACTGTCACCCCAGCATCAAAGAAGAAACTACAAGTCAAAATTCTGCACAAACATACAACCTCCTGTTTCCCCCTTTCTTTCTGCACAGAGTACCTCTAAGGACATCGTCACGACTGAAAATGTATTCAGCTAAAATTTGTAAGGGCTTTTAAAATCTCCCTATCTTTCAAAAGGGATTTCTGCACCTGCTCCGACTTACTTATAGGATCAAAGTGGTTTTCACTTGTGTTTCAGAGGCTTCCAAAAAAAAGAGCCCCACCTACCATGCACCTCTGCCTTCTCTCTCCTCCACCACACAACACAGCATGACCCTGACTCCAGCTAAAGTGATGAAGAATCAACACTACCTCTGTAACTGCTCTCTTCCAAAGAGGATCTGCTAAGACAGACAAGCTCTAAGTTCTCCTATTTCACTTTGCACCTCTTTTCCAGTTACATTTCTAAGCAACTACACTGTTGAGCTGTTAATTCCTCACTGCTCTGAGTTATTATACATACCCATGCCAAGGTCTCCACTAATAAGAGCACAAGCACTAACTTTGTACTAGTCGCCATCTGGTCTTATGGAAGTTTGTGGAGCACTTCTGCAGACCCTGCCTTCGCTCTGCTAGCCCCAAGACTCCCTAGAGCCAAGGCAGCAGACTGACTGCAGCTGAAGCCGGGATGGGAGCAGCCAGGCTTCTGTCTCGCCATTCCTTACATCGGGAAACTCCCACGTCGCTATTCAGCTCAGAAACCACCTCGTTCAAGCGGGGGAAAGCCCCACACCGAAATCAAGATTAGCAAACCCTGCCGAGATGAGCAATACCTGGCCGCGATCCGTTATGAAAGCGGGGAAGAGGCGCAGCGCCAGGGAGCAGTCCTGCACCCCCTACCCTGCCGGAGGGGACCCGGACAAGGAGGCAGAGAGCGGCGGAGGACGCTCCCGCAGCTCCCCAGGGAATCGAACACGTGCTCCAGCGGGCCGAGGGGGCCGCCCGAGGCGGGCAGGCCGCGGGCTGCGCTGTTCCCGCACCGCCGCCGGGGATTACCGCCCGCCCCGGGCTGCCGGGTTCACCTCAGGAGACTTCGCCGAGCTCCTGCAGCCACCTGCGTGCGAGCGGCTGCCCGGCCGGCACGGCTCACACGCCGGCGCCGAGCCGCGACTGCACAGTCACTACCGGCAGCCGGCACTACCAGCGCCGACAGACACCTCCCATCCCCCGGCCCGCCGCCGAGGCACCCGGACCCTACGAGCTGCCCTCACCCGGAGCTCAACACAAACACCCCATCTCCGTGGGCTGGGTCCCGCAGCCCAGCGACCAAGTGAGGTGAAGTGAGGTGAGGTGAAGTGAAGTGAGGCGAGCGAAGCCGCCCTCCCCCCTGCCTTAGACCGGGCACTGACCAGAAGAAGAGCCGGGAGCAGAGGTTGGCATCCCGCAGCGGGTTGGGCTTCTCCTCGCGTGGCACCGCTTCCATGCCGCCCGCCGCGCCAACCCGCCCCGGCGAGGGCGCAGGACCAGAAGCGACTTCCCACCGCGGCAGCCGCCGCCGCTGTGCCGCCGGCCGGCGCTGTTTCCGGGAGCGCTGGCACCCCCGCCTCGTCCCTCCCTCCCGCCGCAGGACGCCTCCTGCCGGCCCGGCTCGCCCGCGGCTCCCGCCACAGAGCGGAGCTGAGGCGCCGGGCGGCCCCGGAGGCCGCGCCGGGCGGGAACCGCTCCTCGGGCCGGCCGTGTCTCCACCTCAGCGTGGGGCCAGCCTCGGGGTGGGGGTACTCTGCTCTTCTGCCCCTGGTTTCTCGCCTCTGTGTGTGTCCTTTGCGGATGGAATGCATGTCCTCGAAGAGCACGGTGACAAGCGCCTTTTGGGGTAGAAAACCACACTGAGGGTCAGGGGTGAGTCCGCTTAATAGGACCAAACATCACCAGCAATGCTTGCTGTCACCTCTCTTTCCCAGATGTTGCAAATGGTTCTATTCCTATCCCTGGCAGTGTTCAAGGCCAGGCTGGATGGGGCTTTGAGCAATCTGGTCTAGTGGAATGTGTCCCTTGAAGCCATTCTCAAAAGTTCAGCAAGTGACCACCAGACTCCTCTCCAGTACTGTCACTGTGCTTGCCACAGGGAGTATAAACCAAGAGAGCAGAGGAAACTGCAAGAGGCTGCGGGACATGTATCTTTAACAAACTTAATCTCCATGACAATGTGATTGGCAGAATGTGTCCTGCCATACTGGTTATTTTTCTGTGGTCTCAGAATCACAGGATGGCTGTGGTTGGAAGGGACCTCTGAGGTTATCTGGTCCAACCCCCCTGCTTGAGCAGGATAGCTTAAAGGCAGTTGTCAGCACCGTGCTCAGATAGATTTTGAAGCTCAACCAAGGTCTTCACAACTTCTCTGGGCAACCTGTGCCAGTGATTGACCACCCTCACAGTGTTCAGAAGGAACCTCCTGTATTTCAGGTTGGACCTAGTGTTGACCCCTGATATACACAGCTATATCCTCCAACCAGACTTTGTACAACTAATCACAACCCTGAACTCCTTCCTGGACTCCTTCCCATCCCAGCTAAGCCAGCCCCAAGACAGGCACCACTCCTATGTTCTGTGTATTCACCTCATGCCCCCAGCAGCAACCAGCCTTGTCTCTTCCCACTAAAATGCATTGCCAGTGAAACAGTTTACAGGGGTGACATCTGACTTATCTTAGAGGCATTGGAGTTGTCATGTTGTTGAGATAAAAGAAGGGTAGAGTCTGGGCCACACTGTGCTATTGAAGGAACAGCATCAGTTCACTCTTGCAAGATGTTATGGTAACCATAAGTCAGACAAATCAAGCTTAAGCTTGCTGTCAGTGAACACGGATGAGGTTGGCAGCAGCATGCGTTGCTTGAGCATAGACAATGTGCCACAGAATTTTGCAAGCACTAAGTAGTACACCTGTCAACAACTGTCTGTAATCCTTCCAGATTAAAACAAGGAAATAAACTTACAGAAATGGTGCAGTGGTTTAAAAGGACATGTATTCCAGAACCTGAATAATTAATTCAAATCATCTCCCAAAACATACAAAAAAAAAGCTCTGCCCATCAGCAAAATCTGGCAGGCTTAGCTTTCTGTGAAGCAAATTTGCCTAACTTGATACCGATAGGAGAGTTAAAAAGTATGACAGTCCAGTGCAAGTCTCAAATCACCAGTAAAGTTTGGGTCAAGCAGTGAGAGAAAGGAAGATGTAAATCTAAATCTGACGCCTCTTCACGAAACATTACCTTTGTGAAGTAGATATGCAATGAAAGATTTTCCAAACAGTTCTTAGTTTGGGCAAGGAAATAGAATACTGTTCATGAACATGTACTTTATTTTAAAAATGCAGTTGAAAGTATTAAAGCAAAATATTAAAGTTTGGTTGTTTTTTTTTTTTTTTTTTGCAGCATGATTGTAATGGTAGGAAAAGGACAAAGATCAGACCTTAAGAAGTACATTTTTCCTTTGCCAGACTTATCAGCAACAAAGTTGGCACTACTCAGTTTTAAAATAGGTACTAGTGTTTACTTATAAGTCCAAAACAAAACACCCTGCAAATTCTTGGAGAAGGAAAAAATAAAAAGGAAGGGGAATATAAAATTCAACAAACCCCATAATACCCTGAAAGCCAAATGAATCTGTAACTCTATCTGTCAAGTGTGCAAATAACCATTAGAAATCAATGCAGTAATAAAGAAGTGTGAAGCAATTAGCAACGAAGATGCTCAAGAAAATCTGAGACTGCAGACAGGAAGGGGAAGGGAAAATAACAGAGTAATGAGATTAATAATCTTTCTGGTTTAGAGAGAGAGAA
The DNA here is from genome assembly GCA_039877255.1 of Loriculus beryllinus. NCBI lineage: Eukaryota > Metazoa > Chordata > Aves > Psittaciformes > Psittacidae > Loriculus > Loriculus beryllinus. Next base: position 24,439 of record JBCJKH010019860.1, read on the forward strand.
AAGCAAGATACAAACAAACTAATCAAAGTGCAGCTTAGTAGATCTGCAGTACGGGTAACAGTCTAGCGAAGCCAACTACTCAAATAGGATAATGGCCAAATTAAGGCAGTGGCATCTGAATTAAACCTGTTATGCATATACATTGTGCTAAGGAAATCAATTCTATGATCACAGAGGGTGTCACAACATGAAAACACACAAGATTCCTTGTTTATTCACTGCACAAGAAAGACCACAGTCACAAGGTAAGCATCTGTATGATGTGTGGCTTGAAGCCCTTGCTCTACTCTCTTCTCATTCTGCATGCAGTCAGACTGATGAATTTCTTCATGTGCATTTTCTGTGGCACTTATCACTAAAGTACCAGGAGTTCACAAACTGCTCTTCTGAGAACCCTGAGAAGATAATTGGGCAGTTTCAACTGAATCCCAGATGGTGAATGAAAAAGAGGGTGGACCTTAAAGTGAAATATAGCCACTGATCCTTATTATGCAAAAGGAACCTCACTAGGATTATGTAATAGGAAATTCCCATTATGCAATAGGAAAGCTTACTTTTGTGGAGGATATAGCACTATAACCTTTCAGACAAGCAGCCATTGGTTTCAGGGCTGAACAATTTCACCATGTCATACCGCAGGGCTTTGAGAAACACCTAGAAAACCAAGGCATGCTCATGAGTGTGTCTGAAAAGAACGTATTAAAGATTTGCTGAGCACTACATGGTGTCTCTGAGGCAGCATTAGGGACAGAGTCAGATTCAAAGCTGTTTGAAAGACATCAGAGGGAGTAGTTTCCCAGAGACAAGCTATGATAGCAGAATGCAAAGGCTTTACAACAGTACATTGTTTAATGTTTTTGTGATTGAAGCCAGCCAGAAAGGCAGACTGTATGCCTGCCTGGGAAAACAAACAGGCAGCCTTATTTGCTGCCATGCCACAGGCAAGAATGCAGACTTTCCCACTGGCTGTAAGCCCAGCTTGTCACTATCCGGTGGCCTGTTTCATCATCTCACTGACGTATCCACCAGAGAGTCGCTTCTCATCCTTCTGCAATACAGAAATAGCAGCCTGTTCTTGTTCAGCTGCTGAACACAAATGTCACTGCGGCAGAACCAAGCTGTAAGTAGTTTTGCTATTTCAGTCTGGTAATCAGTGTGGGATACCAGTAGTCTTCCTTAGCTTCTCTTCCTATTTCTTCTTGTTACCCCACTAGCCATCTCTATTTTCCTCATATCTTTTGCTACATCCCCATGTTAATTTTATACGTCACAGTTTCTTATTTATACTAATTGACTCACTCTTTAAATTAAGATGCAGTTCTGGTGTCTAAGCAGAGGTGCCTTCTTCCATCTTAGACATGGTGGGGTATTCCACTCAGCCACAAGTTACCACTCCAGGTTCCAGGTCTTCCATTAACTGTGTTACATCCGTTCATCCCATGCTCATGTGTGTGGTGCCTTATAATTGACAGTGGGCACTTATGTTTAAATTACTGAATCTCACCCTTACCATCTTCACTACTGAATTAGTCTGGGGTTTAAGCCAGAGCCCTCTCCATTTTTGACTACCACAGTAAGGTTATTTTGGCCAATATGATTCTTCCTAAAGAACTTTTAATTTTCATTCACATTTGTCTTTCTAATTGTCACACAAACACACACACACATACACACACTATATATTTCTGATAACTTGCATACTTTAGTTCTTTTGGTGTTTGGATGTCCACTGACTTGCTTTACACAAAAGTATGTTAAAGTCATTTATCCATAGCAAATAGTTTGTATTGATTATCTGCTAAAATTCAAAAGCAGTTACTATTAAATATTTGATGCAGTAGAAAAGTATTGGAAAATGTTGTACTAAAAGTTAAAATTTACACACCTACCACCTGTTCAGCTGCCCCTAACAATTTCATCTCCGTACTTCTTGCACAGATACTTAAAAGACTGATATTTCCATCCAGTAATTTGGATGAGCTTGCAGCAGGCCTTCAGCAGCAGCTCCCTGTGCTTGTCCTTGTTAAAACACCAAATCATGTGTTTTTACAATGCTGTCCTGAGCTGCATAGCCCTCCCTCCTATATTCCTAAGCAGCTAAGAGCTTATTTCACTGTTCTAGTCTCATGAGGTAATAGACATTAAACTTCCTGCTTCTATTCATTACGGTTTCAAGTGTTCAATTTTTTAACCCACATCTCTAATATTGATAATACAACTTCTGAAGACCAAAGTCTTTCTTCACACTCTCTTTCAAACAGTATGTTGCAGAAAATCTTGCCCTTCATTTGCCCTTTTCCTATCCTGATCTCTTGCTTTTTTAGCTTAATACTAGCCCACACAGCCCAGGATAATCTCCAAGCAACAGTGAATTACAGTAACAGAAAAATTAAATTGAACTAGTTTCAGGGCAAGGGTGAGTCAGCAAGCAGAGAACAAACTTGTGTAAGTATTGTGCAGATTCTGACTGATGGCCAAGGGAAATGAAGAATTCTCATCCCTGACATTTATGAAGCAGATTAGATTGCTTCTGCGAGGAGCAGGGAGATGGACTCAATGATCCTCCTGGGTCCCTTCCAATTTGAGATATTCTATGATTCTATGTTCCTATAATTTCTGTCATGATGTTTGCTCAACATAGGCAACCTAAGTCCAAGGGTAGAAAGTGGATCAGCTGACCTCCTGACATTTGTGTTTTCTGTGAATGCCACTGCCTGTGGACTCATTTGAGTAGACAAGATTGCCAGAGTATTGTCATGACTTTCACGCAACAAAGGGGAAATTATTTTTTAAAACGTCTTCTCAGAGCCTGGAGGTGAATGGTTGATTTCCACTTCCATTCATGTAGGTCTGATTGCAGTGATACTGTGCCCTTGAGGTACAGATTGGAGGATCAAAAGATCCTTTTGATCCAAGTGCAAATTTTGTCTTAATTTTCTACGCCACATTTAGGACATACAACACTGAAAAATGCAGAATTCAAGTGGTTAGAAATTCAAGTAGTTAGAGACCTCTGTTTTCAAAAGTGACTAGGAAAAACCAAACAAACAACATTCTTCCAATTGAGTTAGTAAAACCTGTGATTCTTTCAAAGCTTTTCTTGATTACAGCATTCTCTTGCATTTTCCACATTCATTTACACAACGTGTTTTCTGTTGCATGATCTTTTGTTTAGTGTCAACCCAAATAGGCAAGAGGGAGAGGAGAGACATCAGAAGTGGAACCATGGAAGGTTTCCCTTGCCTGAGGAGTAAAGAAGGAAGGAAAAAACAGATCATCAGCACTCAGGCATTTAAAAGTTACACAGCAAAACAGTCAGCAGGTCCACCATTATGTCCCAGATGTTTGCGGTTGTTCTTGAAGCCACTCTGCTTCTATGCTAAAGTCAGAAAAATAGACAATGTACAAATGTTCAAACAAAACTGCCTTTCTTCCCAGAAGAATTCCTTTCCGTCTAGTAATAATGCAAATAATCAACAAGGTCAAGAAGAAAAGACATATAAGTCACTTTTCATAATGAAACATCACCGTCAAGATCATCTGGATCTTCATCGTATTTCATTTGGCATTCCCAGACTTATGTTTAAGAAAGTTATTTTTGGCAACAACCAGAGGACAGAAGACAACGCAGAAAAATTCATAGGTTACTACATAGATTGAGGTTTTTTTCCTTCTGTAACATAAAGCCACAGAAACACTTGCTTAAATTGAGTGGCACAGTGTGGCTTTTGCCCTACTGGGGTTGCCAACTACGATGGGAGGTGGGACATAATTAAAAGAATTTATTTTGTTGTAAGATAGTACTTCCAACCTCAAAATAGTAATTGCAAATCATGACTTCAGATTTATAGATGTATACACTTTCTGATCTATACACTAGAGATCTTCAAATTTCTTCCAGTAATAATGACCCTAAAAAATATACTTGGATTTTGGGGGTTTTTTCACTTTTCTCTGAGATGCCTGGATAGTATTTGCTGCCAGCAATGGCCTAAGCAAAACTCTAATGCCATCCAGCATCCTGGATGGCTAGAGTACTGCCAGGTGCAGTAATATTTAGAGGTCCCAAAATTAAGCACTCACATAAATTTTAATAGTGAAAGAAACACACTCACATTGCACTCTGAAAACTTGATTTCTACCTTTAATAAGAACCTCATATTGCAAAGTCAAATACCACTGTGTGTGCATATACTGTTAGCTTTAGATAACAGAAGGCACAGACAGAGACCTGGCATTCTAGCAAGATGCTGCATGCAGGAAGACAATAATAATTTAAAACAATAATTAAAAAAATCATTATTATTCTTCATTTTTCTGCTGAGGATGCTTTACCCAGTTTTCAGTACTTTACTGGAAACCTAGAGACCCATAAAAAGGGGAAATGCAGTTCTGTTCTAAAAGAAATAAGCTAAGACCAGCAGAGCCATCTTCGAAGTATGTCATATATTTTGTGACCTGGATATGAGGTACTTACTGTGAAGTATGGACACTCAAATCAGAACACAAACAATGTCAAATGACTGCAAACAGAGTTGCTCTCAGCCTTGGCCAGTGCAGTCTGTCAACACTATTATCACTAGGTCTTCCTTAGCTCTCAGCTGCCTCACCAGGGTCTAGCACATGTAGGTCCATGGCCTGACTTCTTGTCTGGGTCACGCAGAATTCCAACTTTTCTGAGGTATCAGAAAAAGAAGAAAGAGAAGTTTCTCTGACAGTACTGGGCACAGCTGTCAGCAGACCACCAGTTACCTGCCAATGCAGAGCTCCCAGAAGGCAGTTTTTTCAGTCCACGTATCCTTGGCCTGCAGGATATCCTCATATCCTTCTCACCTAACCACACACCACTTGCAAGGCTCTTCTCAATTCTTTTTTGGCTACCTAACATGTCTGGGGTATTTCAAGCAAGGGTGGACTACATAAGAAGAATACAGAAAGATTTTTCTGAATCACATCCATTTTGTGAGCCAGAGTTTTATAATATTTGTAATGTAATTATTGTATTATATTTGTGCTAATTTCTATACTTGGTTTACATGAGAATGGTAAATTTAAGCAAAAGTAAGTACCACAGATTGCTTAGTCTGGAGAAAAGGAGGCTCAGGGGAGACCTTCTTGCCCTCTACAACTACCTGAATGGAGGTTGTACTGAGGTCAATGTCAGTCTCTTTTTCCCTAGGTAGCAAGTGATAGGACAAGAGGGAATGGCCTCAAGTTATGCCAGGGGAGGTATAGATTGGATATTAGGAAAAATGTCTTTCCTGAAAGGGTTGCCAAGCACTGGAACAGGCTGCACAGGGAAGTGGTGGAGTCACTATACCTGGAGGGATTTAAAAGATGTTTAGATATGGCATCTGAAACGTGATTTAGTGGTGGACTAGGCAGTGTTGGGTTAACAGTTGGACCCGGTGATTTTAAAGGTCTTTTCCAACCTAATTCCAACCTTATTTCTAACCTATGATTCAAATGCCTATAAATATTGCCTCACAGGCACCAAGGATATTTACATGCCCACTGTTTTTCTTTGTGTATATTCTTACAACATCTTAATCACTGTTGAATCTGGGTATCTTCTAGCAACATATTAAGTACCATGACTAATATGTCAAGTGTTGTTTATTCTTGCTCTCAATCTGTTTTGATTTAGTGCAACTTCAAGCTAATATGTCCACAGCTGTGTTTAGGTTACAAAAAAAAAAAAAGCTTGAAGCATTACATATTGTGATTTGAGCAGAAGACAGTGAGGTCTTCCTTAGTACTTCCTTGCTGTGACTATTTGTTTCTCATCCTCAGACAAACCAAGGTGGAAAGTTTTGTTTTCTACATAGGAAAGCTTGCTCTTACAGAAAAAAAGTGGGAAGATGTTTGCATGAGTCATTTAGGCATTTATTTAGATCGCTAAGAGCAAGCAACAGTGCACTTGGAAGGCAAGCACTGAGAACTTGAATTTAGCAATAGTTTATGGAAGACAAAGCAGAGAACAGACCACAGATACGTGTTTACAGTGCTCTCTGTTACCTTGGGGATGTGCGCCTTGTATTCTCCACTTCATGGTGCTTCCTGTGGGCCGAGGACTTCATGTCCAAGAGTGGGTGTAGTCCAGAGAGAACAGGCAGGTGGATAAATGTAAAAAAGAGAGGGAAATGTCATGATCTCAGATGCATCACACCAAACTAACTCACAGTGTCCTATTCTGTGGGAGATAAGAGAAAGAGGCACTTGAGTTTGCTGATGTGCAAAAAGGTTAGTGTTGGTGAGAGATCGGGAAGCAGTCCTATGAGTGAATTGGCCAGATGTAAACTTACACATATGCACCTTATTCTTTTTGCTTTTAAATTGCAAAGCATTCCTGGGAATCCTGTGGCCATGTTTGCATTCATTAAATCTTAATCTTTTTCTTTATCAGTGTCTTCATCCTTACCAGACAATTCTTACTTCTCTGGTCAAATCCTCTGCCTGCATCTTCATTCTGATGGCCTTTCAACCTTTATACCCCCAGAACAGAAAGGCATTAAAAGGCTGTGGATGTTTTCAGAAGAGGAACAGTAGTTTCAGGCACAGCACAAGGAGAAGTAACCATGAAGTTAGAAATGTCATTATAAGAACAACAGTTGTGGTAGTAAGGACTGCTAGATGAACCACAGAGAATAAGAACAGAAGAAAGGCTGTATGTAAGAAGGGGGCAAGTATTCTCCAAGGCTTGCAGATGTGGGTCCCAACTGGTGCCAGAGGAAAATGAGGTAGAAGGGTAGAAGACCGAGCATGATAAAAGTGGTGAGGTTAACCGTGAAAGGGGGACAGGGAAGGAAGATGGTTGTGTCAGGTACTAAAATGACCAGCAGATGGTGAAGCGTCAAATAACTGCCACTGATATGCATCAGGTCCTGACAAGAAGTGAAATTCAAGACCAAATTGACAGAGAGGAAACTCTTACGAATTCCCTCGGTTGTGACCAGGCAGTAATAGGTGGGGTAGATTTGTGTGTACATTTATAGGCTCATGTCTCTGTGCATGGGATGACTTTAGGCTATATCGTTGTAATTCTGTTTCTGTAACTAAATGCATTTTACACCCCCCTCCACAGCAGGCAAAATGCTACACCATAGCCCCTCCTGACGCAGAAAGTCAGTGCTACCATGTGTGCCCCTTTCCTCTCCAGATCATCTTCAAAGGAGATGACCAGCCATCAGAGGTTTGCACAAAAGCACCACCTCTCTCTCTGGCAGTAACTAAAAGGAAACACCAAAGCCTCCCACCTCCTGACTGCAGGTAACATCTGACAGGAGCCTCTGACTGAATTAGTTTTCCATAAACCTGCCATGCTGCTAGCAATGTAGATGAGATCTTTTGAATCCCCCCTCCACCGCGGCACCTATGCTGATGGCTCTTCCTTCCTGCCCCTCTCAACAGAGGAAAATGAAGAGTAAAAAACCTTAGTGAACAGTCATTTTCCTAAGAAGTAATCTTTATAATACAGAGTTTACAAGAGGATTGGGCAAATCACTGTCTTCATAGTTAAATGCTGAGCTCCTCTGGGCATTGACTATCCTTTTCATTCTTTAATTGTTCAGTACTGGCATAGTGCTTCTCCTTCAGGAGCAGCATTCCCAGAAGCTACATTATCACAGGAAAAGAATAAGACTAATCTTGCCAACTTTTGTTCTACACATTAAATAATGACCCTTTGAATGAGTCATTTAACCTGCAAAAATTAAAAAAAAAAAAATTCCTTTAGTAATTCTGTAAGAATTATATTTCCATATAGGAAGGTCATTCTTTGAAGGAAGAAGGCCCACCCAGAATAAGAGAAATGTGGCATTATTAATTTCTGCATCGGAACATTTGTAAGTAGTTGAACTGGGTAATTGCTCTCCACTTCCTCCTGCAGAGTTTCTGCTCAGCAGGAGTGACTCAGTACACCCAGATGTTCTGTTGGACATATCTAAACATAAATTAGAGTGAGAGCACTCAAACAGGTAAATAGCAGTAAATAGGGCTTTTGGAAATGAAAACAAAACTAGCATCCTACTGAGCTCCCAGTGAGCTCCAAAGCCTGTTCCCATTCTTTGTACAACCCTTCAGGTAAGTCTAAATATGAAATACATCACTAAGCATCTCTGCAACTCTTATAAAGGAGGATTTAAGCCACTTGGAGTCCAGATCACATATAAAGTGACATATGTTGTCACTTTTATGTGAACTAGGTGACATTTCACATAATGTACTTTTCTATAAAGGTGTGGCATCATTACAAATGAAACATGGAAACAATTCTCGTTGCCTCTGCCACAAGGAGAAAAATCACACATCAAAGCAGTGGTGATATGACGGCCTAATTCCATAAATGGCTACATAACCCTGCATTTCAGTTTCTGCTCATGCTGCCTTACAATAGCCAGTACATAAGTTTAGAAACTCTGAATACTTCAAGCTGAGAACTATAACAGGTCATAAAGTGAAATGCTTAGGCTAGGCACATCCATATCTCCCCAATGGACTTGATAGTAAAATCATTTGCAAAGCATGTTTAGGGTGGATCTTATTTGTACTGGTGACAAGGGACCAATACAGAAGTCAGAAACGTACATGTTCTTTAGCAGATTGCAACTTAAAAGATGCCACACACTTAAATTTGGTGTCAGCTGAACAAGTAGAGAAGAAAGCAGAAAGATACCTATGATACATTCCTTCCAAAGCGTAAGTTTGTAGCAGCAGGGGCTCCCAAGTATGTGGCTTGACCAGTGAACTATCACAGCTCTCAACACTTGTACAGGGAAATTTTAGCTGCCATGGCAACCATTTTTTCCTGGGTGACTGCACTGGATAAATATTCGATTAAACCCTTTTATATTTATGCCTTTAATCTAATAGGTTTCTTTAGTGAAACAGTTAATTTAAAGGTTTTGCTACCTAATCATGCAGCAACAAGCACAGTTCAGCTCTTGCTTGGATGAATGGTGGCATGATTAAATGATAATAAATGACAGAAGATAGAGAGTGAAAGCAGTAAGGGAAGTGGAAAAATTATGCTCTTTTAGTGGTTATATGCATGGATGAACCTGTGTGAATGATACTTTTTTAATTCTTATTTGGTGGCAATTTCACAGAAAAGGTTAATTTCAAGTTAAAGAAAGCTTTTTATTCAGCCTGTGAATCTGAGCACTTTGCATTTTTGATCTTAAAAGAAATTCCAGACTGAACAAGTGATTTCAAATAGAATTATTAAAACATTGTATTTAACATAAAAAAAATTCTCTTTTCTTTTGCAATCTCAATTTGGATTTTTATTGACACAGTTCCATAAATCCATAACAAATTGTCTTGCCAGAATTACTTATCTTCCATAAAAGACCACTGAAACATTTTGCAACATAATTTCAAGAAAACTATGATCCAGGGAATGTTCAGAAAATAATTTTTTTTTATTATTATATTTTATGTTTCTCTTTGGCATATCTTGATCCCTGCATATTCTCTTCCCTGTGTTTCCTTTCATATTGACTCAACAATGCAAATAGTCCACCTCTATCTATCCCCTCTAAAAAGTTAAGTTAAAAATTTGTTAGACCCCACACTTTTAATTTAGATTTTATTAAGCCTGAAGCAATCTCTTGCTGCATTTCATTTCTCTGGGCCCACATTTAAATTTACCACTATTTGGCTTTTTATCAACATCCCCTTTCCATGACTAGCAGGCATCATTTCTTAGCTCCTCTAGGGCTACAAGTTCATGTTTTCTTTTTCAACTGACTCCAAACTAGCATTTCTGAATCTTGTGGTACATGTGGCATGTGGGGGTTTCCTGAATTAAAATTAGATGGCAAATATCCCTGACTTTTCCTGCTGGTTCTATAACTCAGCAGTTCTGCCCCTCAGCTCTAGGGCCCACTAGCTCTTGCCTGGCTCATGCCTCTTCTCACATGAAACCTTCTGAGAATTGCTACCCTAAGTAGGCTTTTCAAGTCAAGGATGGTATATTTCTTACTGGATTTTGGCAGTAACTGTTTCAAAGGTTTCTACTCATCTGCTCCTATAAAAGAGCATTTTTATCTTCTAGAATCAGTGCATTTATAGGCTGAGGATGCAAGTAACTCAAGACTGAACTGATGCAATATATAATGTAATTAAACCCTCCTGATTTCATTTATGTTTCTTATTTGTTGCTGGGGTATAAAACTTTGATATTTTACAAAGGGCACTCAGAATAGAATTTTTCTAATGAATGTGGTAGTGACAAGATTTTTTTTTATAGTTTTTAGTATTTGCTTTTTCACTCTACACTCTCAATCTTTCTATTTTTCTTTCCCCTGAGAGTTTCTCTTTTTAAAACTTGGCACACTATTGGGGTTCTTCCTTTCTTTTATTTCTTTATAAGTTCAGGGTCTGTTTTGTTCATGTTCTTTCACATAAAAACCATTATCAATAACATCTGCACAGGCACTGGAATAATTAACCTTTTCATTTTTATTATAAGCAGATTTTTATTATTATATTTCTATATTAGTCAGAGGATGCAATTGAGATCGAAAGCATGCATTTCATTTACTCTTACACACACATAGATGCAGCCACTTCCCTGAACAGCTGCACACAACTGCCTCCCTCCAGTTGGTCTCGTCTCCTGCCCAGAAACAAATCTGACATGAAATAACACAGCAGACAAATAAAAATAAAAAAATAAAATCTTAAATACTTAAATGTGAGTGGGTTTATATTTCCTTGTTTGTGGGGTTTTTTAATTACAAAGAAATAAGGTGCCACTTACTCCTGCTATGCACATTAAATGCACACTTCTTGCTCAAGTGCTTTAATCATAGTGTGAAAGATGACCAGCACCAATAACACCTGCAACAAACATTTTAAAAAATTAAGAGCTACTCAATTAGGCAGTTTTCCCTAAGAGAACACTGTGTATGCTGCAAAGCTATTGCAGCGACAGGGCCCAAAGGTTCCATC
>JBCJKH010019872.1:1391-12225 GCA_039877255.1 Loriculus beryllinus
TTCTTTTTCTTTTTCTTTTTCTTTTTCTTTTTCTTTTTCTTTTTCTTTTTCTTTTTCTTTTTCTTTTTTCTTTTTCTTTTCTTTTTCTTTTTCTTTTTCTTTTTTTTTTTTTTTTTTTATAAACTCCAGAAGTCTTGTGTTTATTATTCCTTGGACCACTCACCTGCAGTGGTTTCCATGGCAACATGATTCTGCAGCCCCCAGCTGTTTCATCCCTGATTCTTATTAGCAGTTTGCTGGATGCTAGTAAAAATGCTGTGGGTTTGGAAAGGCGACCTTGCAGCTGATATCACAAGCATTTAATTACTTTGAAACTACTTGTCTGGTTGCAAGTCCAGTCCCTTCGCCTGGGATGAGAGCATAAGTCAGCTATGACTATTTACTAATCTCATCTCATTAGCTGTGCTTTCTTGTTATCTTCGCAATTACATGCTCAACTTAATAGCTCATACTCAATCCAATTATTTCTTATGACCTGATCACATTCAGATTTCTCTGCTTCTTCCCCTTTCAGGAAACCTGAAAAATAACTGCATTCTTTAAAATAAAATGTTTAAACAAGTAGAAGCTGGGCTGTCAAAACTCTTAAGTACCTTCACAGAAATACCTCTATCATGTCCCTGAAAGTAAAGTCCTTATTACTTTGAGATGGATCTTGAGTGGAGATTGTACTGAAATAATATAGTGATCTTTCTGTGTGCAAATCTGTCAAGTTTTATGCCCCTCTGAATCTGAACGTCTAATGGATACAGATGATCAGTGAGGATTCAAGGAGAAAATCAGTCTTTACTTAGGTCCTACATAGTTTTTACTGATAAAAGCCTATTGGATTAACACCTGTTGTATTATTGCAGATAAAAGTTGTGCTTTTGTAAGGGGAGTGGCTTTGTATTTGTTTTATCAATCCCACAATAATATGCAAGATAAGTGCTGACACTATGAAACATACAAACAACTTATTCTGGTTTATTTGCCACTAATTTTGTAATCACATAAAATTATGTAGATAAAATCATGTGGTTAAACAAAGATACAAAAACACACACAATTTGAAGGACCAGTAACATGAAAGGTACATTTTAGCTAAAAGAGGAATATTTTTGCCAGTCAAACAAAAAAGGAAATCTAATTTCACACCATAAAGCCCTGGTGTCAGACTTTGAAGAATCAAGTTATGAGGGAAAGCAACTGAGAAGAACTCTTTGGGAAAATGAGAATTTTAAGGTGGCCTAGCAACAGTTTTCTGAAATCAAGACAGACACCAGATGAAGCAAGCTAGTGAAACCACGCTTTTACTTTAGCATGAAATACTAATTCTTTGAAATAAAAGCTTAATTGAAAAGGGTTGTTTTGATGTCTCTTTCAAATAATTTTTTAAAATAGTTTAAAAATGAATGCAAGCTTTAGTTCAAAATTATGGAAAGAATTATTTTGGTTGCTTTTATGTCAACATTAGATTGCAAGAATTATTCAAATGTAATATCATCAATGATACAAACAGCTTTATTACAATTTGGAGGGGTTTGTTTTGTTTTGTTTTCTTTAGAGTTTGTCTTCTGCTTGGATCCACAGAATTATCTGAGATAGGGCACAAGTCCAGTGTCCTGCTTTGGGATATATTTATGAAATAATAGATACATTTTTCTTTTTCAAAGTTTGAAATAGACTGATTTAATTTGTATTTTACATGAAAAAGATTATATTCTCTGTACTCTAAAGAAAAATAAAATAATAAATTAAGGGAGACTGAAGGGTCAATTTCCATAATTCTTAATGTGAAGTTAAGGTTAAGTAAAGATGTTGGTATTTTCCAGCTTGCTTTTCTCCACATGTTGGACTGATGATATGATTTTAAATTAAGAATTTTTCCCTTCCTCTTTTTAGCGAGATTCTCAATGGCTTTTAATACAATAAAGTGAGAGGAGTTTTAGGTGAGGTAGAATCATTCAAAATTGTTCTCTGATACTGCCGATGCATTTCATTTTATACTCATCATACCTTGGGCTTTCAGCTGTAAAAACCCTCTTTGCTTCCATTAAATTCAGCAGAGGTAAGCTTTGGTGTTTCTGAACATTTAATGTGGTGTTAATTGCTATTTATAGTAACTTGTATTTCTGTATTCCTACAAACATTGAAACAAAAGGCTGGAACTGGCGTAATGACATTAACAGCTTCAGCATCACTCAATTTTTACAGATGCTGTAAGAATGTGCACAGGCAAATGTCTCCCCAGTTTCGAACTCTGAAGTTTTCACTAAGCAAATAGAAAAAATGTTACTGCTCTCTTCTAACCCAGCTACCAACCTGGGATCTGCAAACCCAACTTGATTCTCATCTCATATTGCCTGGTGACCTGTAAAAAGATTCAGCAGCTCAGGCCCAGAGTAACTGTGTCTTTTTATGGGTTTATGTGTGTGTTTCAAGTGAATCCTTGGGTGCCTCTGTATATCTGTGTAACTCAACAGAAAAAGCATGTTCTGAACAAGTCTTACTAAAGATATCCAATAAACATGGAGAGGAGTTATAAAAATGAAACCTGAAAACTGTCTGCAATATATGGCCAATACAGGAGTTAGTTCTAAGTCTTGGGTATGCAACTGAGGTATTTAATGGAGGGAAATCTTTATTCTGTGTTTTGCATGCATGTGTATATACACACTTGTAATAGAAATAGCGGTCTGTAAGCACAAATCAGTTTTCTTGGAGTTCTGAGACTACTGCAGAGTCCTCCATAAGCCTGCCAGTGATCTCGGGTTGGAGGTGTCTGCAGCAAAGGTGAATGTCTTGGCTGGTTTTGTGTGTAGTTTCTCCTGAAGGCTGAACAAACCAGTCGGGTTGGACAGCTGTAGCCAAGACTGAGAACGTGAACACCATGTGGCTCAGAGGGTACATGGACCTTTATGGGCAATGATGGGTGGATATTGCCCAAGGAGGAGCAATGACAGGCCAGAAGAGAGAAGGTGTGGGTTTTAAGGCACAGATACATCTTGCTGGATCTATGTTTCCCAGGATTGCCTCGTTAGTCCTGTGAACGTCATTCTGAGTGAAAAGTCAGAGCTGTGTGTGATTCTGATTCGATGGATTTGTCATAGAATTAGATGGATCTACCTGGCTGCTTTTTTTGATCATCATTTATTCATTGAAATTAATTTGGTTTTCAGAAAGATGTAGTGTGTGACTGCTTTTCCTCTGGCAATAGGGCTAAACAGTCTCAACTTGTATCCACTTGAACTTTCTCTCTTTCAACATGTTTTTTCTTTAAGGGATTGTTCACTACAGCAGACACAGACCTGGACAAGTAACTAATTAATTAATTATTTTAAAATTATTCTACATCTTGCTTTACAAAGGAAAAGCTCTGCAAGCTTTAGAGTATTGCCTCTATTTCTGCCCCACCACAGAACAGCAGAGCTGGAGTGTACTGAAAACCATTTAGTTAATGGTAGTGAACCTTTCTGAGGCTAAACGGAACCCCTTACTAATTGCAGAGAGTAGCAATTTGTGTATATATTCCTATAAGAAGTATGATGTTTGTCTATCTATCTGAGCATGTCACACAATGTGGTAAATATTCTGAAGTTCAGCACTTGCAAGAAAAAAAGGGGTACCTATATTGAATGTCTCCTTTTGCATCTTCAAAACCCATAAACATTACATTAGCCGATATTGCCATTTAATTTTTGCTTTTTTTTCTCTAATCTGCTGTCAGATTGGGAAGGGTCACAGTAGAACACCACCTTCTCCCTGCAGCCCCTGCAACAGCAGCCTGCTGGTGGTGGTGAATAAATTATCTCTTGCAGGAAAGAGCAATTAGAATTTGTGTGGCAAAGCCACAGTTCAGCATTTGGCTTCTTACTGGTGAATTTTTACTGTTAAGTAAAAAGCAATCCTATTGATGGTGCTTGCATAACCTAGGCTTTCTACTGTAAATGATAGAAATAATAGCTTTAAGCTGACAAAATGGGCTCACAAATACTCAAAATACTGCTTTATATGAAAATAAGTCTACTTATTTGTTTTTTTCTTTTTTAATATGTATGAGTGGAAGCATAGGAAAATGTAGCAAGAAGGACTCTTGTCCTGAAACTGTTCAAGATAGAATCAATCATAGAATAGTTAGCGTTGGAAAGGACCTTAAGATCACCCAGTTCCAACCTCCCTGCTATGGGCAGAAACACCTCCCACTATACCATGTCGCCCAAGATGAAAGCAGCTAAGAAAGGCTACTGGCACCTTCTTGCATCTTTGTGGCTATCTGATGCAGCTGTGACTGCCTGCACTCTGAATTCACCTGTACTACTAAGTTTTCTGTGGCTATTTACTTTTATTGTGCTGCCATAAATGCCATCTGCTGTGTGTACAGAGCATCAGACCTATGTGCCAAGCAGCGAATTATGCTCTTTTTATGCAACACATGTGCTTCGTGCAATACTGGGACATGATGCGGCGAATGTGCTGATGGGTATCATCACAGGCAGGCCCTGACAGAACCAGCACACCAAACTAAAGAAAACAAAATAGAAAACCACAGGGTCCCACTGAGTGAAATGGTTGTAGAACCATATGTATGATGCAAGAGGAACAAAAGCAGTTACAAGTTAACTGATTTAATTGGTTTGGTGAAATAGGAAGGAAATGCTGAGTAGCATGCTGAGAGGCTGCTAGTGATGTGTGCACAGCTGGCAGTGAGGAGGCAGTGGCTTCAGCTGGCCATAGCCATCTGTCACCTTGAAGTTACACTCCAGATTTTCTCTTCAGTCTGCCTGGCACCTCAGTATGACAGATCCTTTGGCTTTGCCCCTCTGTGATGGTCAACACTTTCAAAAACCTCCAGCAGGGGAAGAAAATAGCTATGTGGTCAATGTCCACACTTCCAGAGTCTGTCCTGGTAGAGACAAGAAATTTCCATGACAATATATGGGAGCACAAAAAGTGCTCTCTTAAAACTCTCCCCAGTCTTGGTTATATTTGCATTCATGAAACCTCTTCAGACTTATTGGGACAAATTGTCCCAGTAGATAAGTGAGCTGAATTAACAAGGAGATACTTACCTTCATTTCAGACTTGCGTGAGGATTAAATTTATAAAAGTATGTGCTGCCGTGACAGGAGTGCTTTTAAAACCACAGCTTTTAATATCTGAGAGTAGGGCCTGTCCCCGAGCACAAGGCGATGTCCCATGCAGGGAATAACCTGTCTTGGATCATCTGAATACAGAGCTAGCAGCTATGTTTCTCATCAGCTTGCTGTGGCTGTGATTTACACAATTTAGACAGGTTGTTAGGGAAGTCAAGAGTGGTTGTGAGAAACATTTAGTTTAACAAACTAGCCAGAAGTGCTGATGCTTCTGGAAAGGACGTTCCTTTTTATTGTACGTTGAACAGATAGTGAGATTCGGGGTAACAACTACCCTTGTGAAAGAGAAGATGAAATTAAAGATGACTTTATTATCTGAGAAACAGTTTTACTTCAGTCTTACCTTTCCATAGTGGCTTATAAGCGTTCTGTATGTCTTGGCAGCAGAAACGTGTAACAATAAGTAGGTTACGTATAACAATAAGTAGGTTTTGTTGTGTTTTTTTGGAGAGACCATCTGTGCACCAAAGTGTAGATCTGCAAGAATACTTACTTTGTGGAAAATGGAGCTGGAATATAGAGTTGAATGTTACAAACAGTTGGGTTAAATCTACACATAGCAATTACTTTTGCTGTCAGCAGTTTAAATTTGCCAGTTTTGAAAGGTTTAAGAGAATCAATTTTTTTTAAAATGAAGTATAAATTACATGTAAATGAGTCTGTGCTGCCTAAAACTCCCCTTTAGTTCTACCATGTAAGACGGCTTGCAAGGAGTTCTTATTAATTGTGTTAGTGTGGCTGTGGTGGGAGGTCCCAGCAGACCCTGAAGGTCCATTACACTGCCTTTATCTACAAATACATCATCTGCTGGTGTGTATCCCATGGTGAAATAATTCAAGGTTGGCAGGATAGACAGAGAAATGAAGTCAATCCCAAAGATACTTTTGCAGGAGGAAAAAAATGCAATTGGAGATGTGCACTTCTTTTTTTTTAATTTACCAGAGATAGCACCCAGTGAGCTCAGCTGATAAAAGAAGTCAGAAGAAGCAGGGTGAGAAAACACCTCAACCTACCCTGGGGGGGGGGGGGGAATGGGCTCACTTAACATTTTATAAGATCCAATGACTTCATCTGGGCCTCAAGACTTAAAATGGATTTAATTGCCACTAAGCACATTGTTTTTCAATAAAAGATTAGCATTAGTTTACCACAAATGGTACATAAGGTAACAAATTTTGCATTGTTTACATTTTGAATTCACAATATATGCATAATGACAAACACCCCCAAACCTCTGATGCCATTCCAAACTACTGTTGAGACTGCCTAAAAAAACTTCCTGATACTTCTGTAAGATGGACCAGGCACGGACGTACCTAAGTAAACATTCTTTTGGAAGAGCAAGAAAGTCTATTCCCTATAAAGAGAACCAAGTGGAAAAGTATGCAGCAAAAGTCTGATTTACTGTTATATTGAACATTTGTCCTAAGGATAGCGCAAACAAAATTGTGCAAGGGACATATGTAATGTCATGTCTGTAGTAAGAAAGAAATCTTATGCTGGAACTAGTTATATGACTTCAGGGATCATTAAAAGGAATATACAGGAGATCCTCTTGGTGATCCATTCTGTCTCACAAATCAAAGAAGGAGAAGAAAAGAGAATCCTGGAGTCAAGCCAATGGTTATGTGAATGATTTAAAACTAAAAGTCTTGTTTGTGGGGGGAAAAAAGCACACTACCCTGGTCTGGTGCTTCAGCCAAAAACGGTTGTAAAACTGGAATTGTTCATCTTCCCTTGAGGGCACTAATTCTGTCAGCCAGAAACTATCTGGGACAGCCACAAGTGTCATAAAATAGCAGTATGAAAGGAGAAAAAGTGTTAGATAAACTCAGTCTTCTGTGAATAAGTTGAACAAAAAATCATTTGGCTGGAAGTTCCTGTTTCCAGGGCTAAGGCGTTGATTACATGCAATAAAGTCAAGTAAGGCAGCAGTGTTTTCTTCTACATAGTTAGAATATATATTTGCTACAGATATAAGATATAATCTGAAATATATTTGGAAGTCTTCAATTTTTTAAGCTTCTAATAATATTTTGTCACATAAAATGTCTACCTTTTCCCTAGATGAAGTGTTTCCAGTTTTCCTCAGGCACTTTCAAGAGCAACAGTTGAAATTAAAGGTTTGATTCAAAAACAGAGCTTCTCTCTGACCTGCATTCAACAGTGAATTGGTGACAGTACTCTTGCTGGTGGATTCACCTTGTGGAATCAAGGCCTCTTTCTAGGCTATAAAAAATGTTTTACCACAGACTACTTTGGATCATACCTTCAGAAGGAGTTTTAAAGGCAAGCCATCTTATCATCCCTTGTCTGATACGAGGGATTGTTCAAGTAAGTCCAGTGCTGCAATTCATTTCCCAGAGAAAAGCATTTGAAAACATTGTTCTAAATTTTCAAAGTCTTTTGAGAATCTGAATTGCATTATCTCAGTAAATGTGGTACTTGCTGAATCATCTCTGTAGTGCTGTTGTGCACATCTGTGTGCTGGCATGTAAACACGAATACCTTAATCTTAAACTGAATCGTGACTCTACCTTGCATATGTAAATCTCCCTGTAGAGAGCAATGACTGAGTGTCTTAACCTGGACCTTAATCCCACCTGTGAGGTCATGCTAAAAGATGATGTTCTTAGAAAGCAGTTTGTTAGCATATTGGCAGGACCTTGCAGTGCAATGTACTGTCATGGAAAGGCTAACTTGACCCCTAGGTGCTGGACAAGCATAGTAATGAGCAGGGTAAGTTGGTAATTTTCATCTAGAATTGCTGAGTTAATGGAATCATGGAATCATAGAATGGTTAGAGTTTGAAAAGACCTTGAGATAATTTGGTTCAAACCCCCTGCAACAGGCAGGGACACCTCCCAGTAGACCAGGTTGTTCAGGTCCCTGTCCAACCTGTCCTTGAACACTGCCAGGGATGAAGCATTCACAACTTGATTGCACAACCTCTTCCAGTGCCTCTCCACTCTCACAGGAAAGAATTTCTTCCTTAAATCTAACCTAAATCTCCTCTGCTTAAGTTTGAAATTTGTCACTTAAGCCTTCACAAGTGCAACAAAAATTTATGAGAATGTAGAACTGGTCATAACTATAAAAAATGTCTTCTGGTGAGGGGCTTACACAGCTGAAGGCTCTGTAAAAGAAGAATATGAGTTGATTTGGGGTTTGGGGAACTAGAAAACGAAGTGCTGAAGAGGCTTTGTTTATGCAGAGAAGTTTAGAAATAGCAGTACTTCAAAGGGTTTGCTTTAGACACACATTTATTTTTTAGCAGTAGATATAATAAACCACTTCAACAAATATTTAGAAAAAGATGATTTCTTTAGCCTTTTAATATTTTTATTGGTCTTTTCTTTCACAGACGACAAACCTTTAGTGAAACTCAGATACATGTTTCTGCAATAAATGCAAGGAGTAACCGGTAACATCTTGTCAGATGAGCTGATCTCCAAACTTCTTTCCTCTAGATGCTAAATCTAATTTAATGTCATCTTAGACTCAGTGGCTTTCTGTGAGTAGATGTAAATCTTAGCATGTAGACGTCATTCTTCACTGCCAGGTACTGTTACTCACATGTAAAGTCGTGTAGAAGGTGTTCATTGTTCAAGCACAGTATCTCTCCGATCTTAATTTATATGGACAGTTTTCAAAGCTACTTTTTAAATAATTTTGTCTATTTCCTATGATTTTATCAGCTGAAATAAAAGCTGACATGCTTTCAGGTTATATTACCTGTACTCATGAAATTTATTTACATACTTGTTTCCATTTAGAGATTTCACTGCTCACTAAAATCAGGCTGTTATTCCATTTTATAACTGAGAGGGGTTCAGAATATGAGATTTACTTTGTGAGGTGAGAAAAAGACTATTACCACCATAACTTCAAGAAGTGCATTTGTTAATATTTAGTAGATATAGCCCTTTTCTTTGATACTACAGAAATTCTGTAGTGTCAAACTGGTGCCATTATGTCTGGCCATGGAGCCCCCCTCATATTGGAGGCTATTTAGAAAGGCATTTCTGTCCCATGAGGCTGAATTTTATTTTGTTCAACACAGCTGTGACCCTGCAGTCACCCAGTAAGACTATCCTGGAGGAAAAACTCTGACTGTAATGGCAGAGAGGAGATGCAAGCACCATAAGTCATCCCTGAGGAAGTGAGCAGGGAGATAATGGAAGCCCTAGCTCCTTTGCTTTCACATACTTGAGGTTCAGACACATTGTATAATGCATGTCTTTAAGCCACAAAAAGCAGTCGTTGAACCAGAGGTTAAGTGGACAAGAGAAAGGAGAAGAAAGAATTGCAAGTAGAGATTATTGTTATAAAGATACCAGGGGCAATACCACCACAGTCCTGTCTGTAGACACATGCATTCTCACCTATGTGTAGATAGGCACTAAACTGGCCAGTTCTTGCTCCAGTCTGGCCATACTTTCTTGCAGATTGGGTGTCCAAGCATTGTGATTGTTTCTGCATGATGTAGCTCCTTTGGTACAGATCTTAGCAGGGCATTTTAACTTGATCATCTGCCTTGCTACCTGAAATAGATCTAGGAAGAGCTGGAGTTCAGGCAGAGAAAGATGTAGACCATCCAGAATAGATAATTGATCTTGTTGATCTCTGCTTTAACCTCTAATGGTAACTAATTGTGTGCTAGATCTTTGTCATTTGTGTGTGTAATCTATTCATTTCTGAGGTGAGAAGTTCTTCACAGTATGTTCAAAATAGTTCTATGCTTTTAAAAACCTTACAGCGTTAATGAAATATAAGAAAGAAAAACATAAAGACTGTGCTTTGGGAGCTTATCCTGTGGCTGTGTCATGGAAAGAAATTGTGTTAATCATTGCAGATGTTCCACCTAAAAATAAAGTAAAATGTCCTTTTTCTGTGTGAAAAGCACTTTGGTAAAGCCAATTAGGGTCACCATATGATTTTATTTGGATTCAAGCACAGTTTTGCTCATGCTAAAGAAATTATTTTTGGAAGTATTAAAAGAAAAACGGCAGAGGAGCTGGTGTTTAAAATGCAGCATCAGAGAAGATGAGAGTTTGGAAGAAAAAGAAGCTGGCGTCCTCCTCCCCTTGGCTTGCCTAGCACTATGTGTTCTATATAATTAATAAAAATAATATTGGCTTCCTGGTAAAATGACTGCATTCAATTTTGTGGATCAATAATAAACAATATAGTATATATCAAATGTGTGATAGCATATCTGTGTAGACATTATTTAGACTCAAGAGAAACTCAAGATCTTGGTTCTAGCAACTTGCTTGATAAATTGGAGCTATTATAAAGCATTTTTTCAAACTCTTTAAGAACTGTGGCTGAGAAGTACTGTAATATCTAAGTATTTTTGTTGTAAATATTTACTTTATATCTGTAAACTTTTGCTTAAGATAGACTTTAAAAAGTATTTAGTAAATATTGTAGCAAATTAATTCCACTTCACTTTTAATTTCAATTTGTTTGCAAATGACTATTCAGTAATTTCATAGAATCATAGAATCATAGAATAGCTAGAGTTGGAAAGGACCGTAAGATTATCTAGTTCCAACCCCCCTGCCATAAGCAGGGGCACCTCACACTACACCATGCCACACAAGGCTTCGTCCAACATGGCCTTGAACACTGCCAGGGATGGAGCACTCACAACCTCCCTGGGCAACCCATTCCAGTGCCTCACCACCCTCACA
>JBCJKH010019875.1:0-17500 GCA_039877255.1 Loriculus beryllinus
TGCACCACATTCCTGTCCAGTGAGTCATCATCTAAGGACCATATTCTGACAATAGCAGAATACTTTCAATAAACAAAGAATACTTCATTCTGTGATAAATCTTTTGATTTTTGATGTCCTTTGGGCAGTAAGGTGCTACTCCAAATGATACCATTGTCAGAACATGGATCAGTGGGGATATTGTGAGAGTCGAATAACAACATGAACAACATATACATAAATAAAAATGTTGCCTACCAATTTTGTTTCTGTTGTGGCCTTAGAAGTTGCATTTGATTGCTGCACATGATTTGTCAGGAAACTCCCAAAATATGTAATTTTTATTTATATCAATTCCTTCAAGAAATATTGAAGAAGCAAATGAAATGTGTGTTTGTAGTTCCACCTCCCAGTCTTTGGGGTGCTCTCTGGTCTTGAGGTGGCTCAGAGAAAAAAGGAAAAAAAAAAAAAAAATGGCCCTTTTATCTCATCAATAGAAGTTTGCTATCATATGTAGTCCTTCCATAAACCTTATAAAAGTGAGAAGCTGCTCTGTGTCCTTATCATTCCTGAACACATCTGTTAAATCCAGAAACTATCTGGATTTTACTAAATTTCATGTTTTATTAATTTCTCCAATTGTAGGAAAGAACATACCACAGAATAAACATGCAGTCACACCGTCATTACTGCCTGGTAAAGACCTAATAAATGTCAAGTGTTTTTGTCCTGCTTTATTGATATGCATCTGAAAGACTGTGAAAGTACACAGCAAGAAAGGTCATGAAAAAGGGGTATTACGTGCTGTCCTATTCTTGGAGGTATCCAGTAGGTACCTATATTACCAATATAGTAATTCAAGGTCCATCACAATGGTGACTTTGCATAACAGGAAGTCACCTTAGCAATTCTTATTTGTGCTGGGTTTACTAGTGCATTTCTGCAAACATCAGAATATCAAATAGCAGATACTTGGTCCCTCCATCAAAGTTAGACTTTCTAAGAGTTTATCTATGTTAATGGAGTACATCTAGAGCATCACACACTGTTACAGATGACATTTCTGGAGGTGGATTTTTCTTGATGTTTTCTGCTAATTTTGTGTTATATTAGGCTTAAGATGTCAGCAGGGATCTCCTCCTGTGCAAAAAGATAATCTATTTTAACTGTGTGTTGGTGTTGATTACTCAAGGTGTTTTTGTGATGCTTCAGTCAAGTTTTTCATCTGAGTGTCAGGAACATGCTATATATATTTCAATGGCATTGATTCAAATTAAAGTGATATGTACTCTGGTAAATAAGTGACCCATCTAATATATGGATATATGGTACCTGAAGTTATGTGGGTAACCTAGTGTACCTAATAGACAAACACTAACTTAAAAAAAATTGAGTTGTATTTTATAGAAGAATTAATAATGGTCATTAAAAAGTAGAAGGTTGCAATTTTGTATTATATCCAACATAAAGACAACTGCCAGTGTAAAGCATGCTATTCTGAGCTTCTAACCTGAAAATACTGTATTTTTTTTTTTAAAGGACTGAAAGCAACCTTTTCCTTGTATCCTCTTTATAATATTTTTAAGCCCAAACCATTGGAACTAAAAAAAAATTTTGTAAAATTGCATAAAGAAAAATAATGAAGTAAATTTTAATAGACCTGCACAATTCTCAGCTCATGCCATTTTCTATGGGAGTATGGCTGATGCGATGGGTGTTGTTATACCTCGCAGAAATCAATAAACTTTGTTTTTGCTAAGGCAGTTGAACTCTGTTGTCAAAGGACTTCCACTGACACCAATTCACGATGCCCAAAGTTATAAACCTTGCCTGGAACCTGCTGTTGCACAGAGTCAGGAGAGAGATGCAGAAACTGAGGCATGTAGAAGCCAATATTTTAGTTAATGGCTTTGGCAAGAACATGTTAGGCAGCACATTTTAAATATGACATTATCAATGTAAACTTTCGTATTAGAAGCTAGTCAACTTAAAACCTAAGCTTTCTCTGAAGGTTTAACTCAACCTAGCTGAGTAAAAGTCTTTTAAATTGTGCTAGGAAATATGTTCTGACATGTTAGAAATCCTCATTTAAAGAAATTCTTAAAGATTCACATAGATAGGAACTAGTAGCAGCTGCAGTGTCAAAAGCGTAAGTGTTATCTCTGAGAAAATTTGCTAAGTAAGTGGGCAGCTGCTTTCAGCGCTAGCTGCCATTTTTCAGTGGTCTTCACAAGTGCCTGTAAGTAGAAAACATTATTGTAGCCCTTGAGGGAAGTGCACAAGAGATGCTCATTTGAGGATGTTAGGGCTGATTGTACAGTAGGTGCCTAAGGCATAAGTGAGCTTCAGAGAAGCCAGCCTGGATGACAGAGCCAAGCTCTGAACCAAATTCTGGCTCTGCTGCTGTTGGAGGCTCAGGCAGGTATCAGCTGTCTTAGGCTGCTTCAGGTTGTCACTGGCATCCTTAAAGACAAGTCTCTCAAAGGCAGCCCAGATTTGACATAGGTCTGGGGACAGGCTGCATTCAGGTAATTTCTTTCTGGAGGAAGAGAATAAATAGCAGTGATGAGTATCACACAGAAGCTACTTTTGTGCCTCACTTCTGGATGCCCAGGTGTGCTATATCCCCCAGTATCCATGCATTACCAGTGTAAAAACTCAAAGAAGGTGTGTCCGTCCAGCCCCACAGTGCATCTATACATTTCCCTACATGCTCTGGTGAATGAGTGTAACCTTGTCCTGTCCTTAACTTTACACCATTTAGTACTTATCCAAACCTGATTTTTTTTCAGGCAGTAGGAGAGCTGTATGACTCATTGGCCTTATTAGAGTAATTGGAGAACTGTAAGTCTCCTAGCAAAATGTCCAAAGTCACTGTGACATAAAAGATAGGGAAAAAGAGGAACAACAAAACACTTTGGCCTAATAACTTCTAATCCCTTAGAGGCAATGATTGTTGGGATAGTCTCCATGGCACTAACCACCAAAAGTGCATGAGATATTTGTTGGGAAGTAATAGCTCCTTGTGGAGTTCACTTCCAGTGCTCAAAAACCTGTCCACTTAGAAACAAGCAACAACCATTATAACCTCTGGGACCAGTCTTGCTGTAAAATCAATATTTGAAGGTAATCACTTTATATCTGATGCATGAGCTTGGGTGATTTTACTGGCTGCCTGTTGTTAATATGAGCCACTGCCTAATTGTCATTCCAGAAGAGGATCCAGATGTCCCTTACTCTGTCTCTCCAGCCCACCATGGCTTTCATTACCAGAAAAAAATTCCTAAAGGGTGATATCATTTACTTTTAGAAGCTGAGCAGGACAAAAGTCATCCCTCCTCGCACCTTTAGGCTAGTGAACAGATTTTAAAATTAACACCTCTCCTCAGCACCAGAGATACATGTAGTTTCATCTATGCAATCCCACTTGAATATCCTTAAACTCCTTCAAACCTGTACCTTTTGCATAAAATCTCAGTTCTCATGCCTCCACAAGTTGTAGCAGTGGTGTAGGATTTTTCCAGCGTGTTTGCTAAGGAGAGATACAAATGTGACTTTTGACTCCTGACTTCAGTGTTGCATTCCACATGTACTATTCAGACGCCAGCACAAAAGATACACGTGGAGAGAGGTGGTATTTGCTCTCTTGAGTTTATATTCTTAGCAACTGAGTAGAAGCTTTAATTACAGAAGATAACTTGTCTTTTTATTTTCTATTATTTCTTCTCATAGAACCATTCTGATAATAACTATGAGTCTAAATTACTCCCAAATACAAAATCTTCAGTTGTTTTAAATCTACCCATGTGCTTGCTGTAAAATACTCCATAAGCGTACTTTGTAGTGTTTTACAGAAACACCAGTGCCTGATTGAGAAATGCTGTTTGTTTGAGGGTTTTTCTTTTTTTTTTTTTTTTTTTGCTATGGAGTAGCAGCCAACATGGATATTGTGTGTAGTCTTTAACCCCAGAAATCACTCCTGTTGATATTATATTTGCATTTATTTAACTGACTGCTAAGATGATGATGAAGGCCTTTCAGGCCGTGATTTGTTAGAGATACCGAGAACCCTAATAAACACTTCTGTTAGAGATAATATTTTCAAGGAAATATGCTCTCATTTCAAAGTACCATCACTTATACTCTTCCCCTCCTGCTGTTGAAGCTAGACTGTTGAAATAGCAGTCAGGTAAAGCTTGGTTTTGCAAGGATTAGATTTTCTGAGAATTCATAGTCATGATTTTTGGTCAGCTATGGAATACAAGTTGTGTAGTGTTTCAGTTTAAAAAAAGCCCTAAAATTAATTTTAAAAGTTGTGGGACAAAAGAATTCTCATAAAAGGCGAGGTAGGGGATGTGTTTAATACGTAGTCCTGAGCTTACTGTATATTTAAAGTACATATATACCTAGCTGCTATGGATCTTTGACAGAGTGCCAAGTGCTGCATTGCCAAAGGTATAGCATTTCATTTATTTCTTTAGGCTCAATAGCGGTTACTGGTAACATGTGTTTGTAGGGTGTCAGTTCTGATGGAATTTTTTTACCTGGCCTCTTTCCAAGTAATGTTGGTATGTGTTTAAAATGATTTAAAAATAAATCAGACTTTTGTGTTTCTGCAGTAGAAATTCCAGGCGGAGTGATAAAGTGGGATTCACTTGCCATCTTTTTTTTTTTTTTTTCTCTATTTTGTTTATTGAAAGGGACTTTGTTCTTTTTATTCAGCTTTTCAGTAGGTTAAAGCAATATAATAACTAGGAATAAGTACACAGGACAAATATCTGATATTTAGAAGGAACTTTTAAATAGAAAAATATTTTTTTTCCCTCTGTGTCCATGACACTTTGTCAGAAAATGCTTTTAATGTTTATTATCATATGTAGTTTCTTTTCTCTATCAGGTCTAATATTTGCGTATTGTGTCTTTGCAGATGTGCTTCTGTGGCTCTGAAATTTTTGTCCCTTCCATTTTTGAGACATAGAGATCTAGTATAGACCATCCCTTTTCATACTGAGACCTTATGTTGATTGCTGTGCACATCTGTGATCTCTTCCAGGGGGGTCATTGGACACATGCTGTATGTGCTATAGCTAAAGGATACTTAATAACACCTTTCCCCCTAATTCTCTAAGGATTCCTAGAAAAAGGAATAGGACTGTGAAAAATTCAAGTCCATGGGTCCTCAGGACGTTGCTGCCAGGGAGAACCCCCTGTAAGTGGAATTAAGACACCTGCCGGGAGCAGAGTCTCTGCAGCAGTACTTAGATCCTCTGATCTCTGCATGCTTTCCCCAGGTGACAAACTTCCTCTTCACTTTGCAGGCATCTTTTACCCTGGGCTCTTTCTCCTATGGATGAGTATATAAATCTATCAGCCTGGTAAGGTGGCCAGCAAAAGTTTGCCAGCACTTTGTACCAGCTGTTCAAAAGAAGCTGCTTAATGCAGATGCCGTGGTTCACATACCTTACACTTGCCGTTTGCAGAGATGCTGAGCACCTGCAGATACTAGTCTGCTTTGTTCACTTTGTGAAAATTTGGCATTTACTGCCTCAAGCTGAGCCTCTAAAGCTGAAAATCAACCCCCCAAAAAATCAGTGACTTTTGTTTTTTTGTTTTACAATAACAGGAATAAACAGGAGGTACCAATAAACTGGATCAAATTTTGTGTCAGTTATTTTTAAAACAAACAGATTGACATATATTAGAATTTGGCCTTTATCTTTGTCTGCCAGGGAACTTCTTGTCTTTCTTTAAGGAAAGAGATTGTATTTTCTTGAGGATAGATAATGCTGATTATTCTGTGCATTCTGTGGTAGGGTGGTTTTGTTTTGTTTTCTTTTTTTTTAAAGGATGTTAAAATCTAGAATTATTTTACAGTTTTATAACAGCATAATCCATAATGTATTTATAAAGTGCAATTATACTGAAAAAAAGTATTCAATATGCAGCATTTACTGTGAATATGCAGTAGCAAATATTTACTGCTACATTTGCTTCTAAGTTTCATTGTATATCTGGAAGCTTGATAATAACAGTTCATATTTTCCTACCAAACTGATAATGTGTTATTAATTCAGATGAAAAAAGAGGTAGCTCAACCAGATTCTTCTGTTTTGTCCCAGGTTTGAAATTTTATGAGAACCAGACTACGCATTCCTCTGCTGTTAGACAGTATTATTTTCAGAGATGCTAACCTGTTAGTGATTATCCCAGACTGGTGTCTTGGATGCTTGTGGTATCAGAAAGCCCTTCCCTGAGGACTTCTCTGGTCCAAAGAGAATTTCCACATTTGAGCTTGAAAAAGATGGTCTGAACCTGTATATATTCCCAACTAAGGGTCAAATCCCACGAGTTCCTGGGAATTTTGCCTGAGTAAAGACTTGAGGATTTGACCCTTTGGGATGTATTTGTTTCTTGTACAGATGTTTAAGTCGTTTAAAATTACGTGGCCCAGTGTTCAAAGAATTAGCTGCCTAATAGACCTTTTGCTTTTAAACCCAGCTAATTCACTATCTCTGCTCATTGGTGTCTTTGTACTTAAGTTATCCTATATGGCAAATTAAGGAAGATTCAGGCCTCAAGTGAAACAATTATCAGGGAAAGTAAATTAAAAAATATCACAGACTGTATGTGGCCCAAAAAGTCATTTTAGATTTATTTGTAGAAAATAGCTATCATCTTTATGATATTACTATTGGTAGTGCCAGAAGACAATTTGTTTGCTATATTGCTATGTTGCTCTGTGCAAGATTCTGCTCAGTGATCCTGATCATTGCCTCTGTATGTTCAATTGCTTTTAACATAGATGTATATTTTTAAAGACTCATCTATGAACTTTTAATAGGTACTTCCTTCTGCAGCCTATCACTTCAGCCCTTTATTTTGACTGGATGATAGTATAATTATGATATTTAACATGGTCAGGTTTAAAACATTAATTGGAATATCAGGACATGCCATGCGTTATAACATTGATTTTGTGTTTGCGCATGCACATACACATCTGTTTTCTGTGTACATGCATTAATACAGGTACTCATATCATAATATACAGATATGCTTTATCACATGGTTACCTGATGCTGTTATCTACTAGGTTAGGGCAGAGTGTTCTATAGAAATTCAGTATCTGAAAAGATATTAACCTATTCCCTCTTATGTATGCTTGTGATATATATACCAGGCTCTTCTACAAATACCTATTTAAGGGAAGGCTACAGTATACTGTATGTACAATATTTGCTTATATTTGATATTTTTATTTTAATGTTTGTATTACAAACTCATTTCTGTGCTTTATAGTCTATTTCTTTAGATGAGCACCTTCAATCTGAAATCTGCCTAGTACTTAAGGAAAAAAGTCTACTGACCTTGCAGCAAGCAGCACCTATGGAAGAAGACTAGCATGAGGCTGAAGGTCAAAAAAGCCAGGCTGACCCTATGTATTTAGTATCTTTGGAAATCTTGGTGGCAAGAAAAAAATGATCTTCCTCACTGGGTCTGCAGTATTTAAACTGTCTTTCTGAACTGTGGCCCTGCAGCTTGGAAATGAAAACAAAAGACAAAAAGTTTGCATCGAGAGGCATTGAAAAAAAAAAATAATGACAAGGCAGGGTGATTTTTTTTTAGAAAGCTTAATATGCAATTTTATTTATTAATAAAAACTTGGCTGCTAATTTGCAGGAGAAGAAGAAGGAAGGAGAAAGAAATGGAATTCTGCTAGTTGATAGCCTTTATTTTCTTTTTTTTAACTTACCTTTTTGTCTGGAAATGAAAACAATCACTTTTGACGTATGTTTTTCTCCTTCCTTGTGAACTGTTGATATTTTCTACAGCCCCCATAAAACTTTTCACCAGCCTGCTGTATGTCTTTCATAACCAGTCATATGAAATGCCTTTCATAATCTTTCTGCAGTCAGAGTAGAGAAGAGGACACAATAGTGCTCATGCCATTTGCTTCTGCTAAGGACAAGAGGAAGCTGCATTTCTAAATTGGGCACTGTGTAGTTTTACTTATTGATTTACAGAGCACTTATTATCATAGTAGAACATTATAATGAACATAGCTAAAGACTGAACATTTGTTGAAACATGTCTGAGGCATTTCTACATGTTGCTTGAGGGATGAATTAATTTACATGATGTTTTACTTTTGAAATAAAACAATTTATTATAGAAATCAAAATGTCAAATCTAAAGGCTCTTATCTGTGAGTTCTCATAAATTATTTCCTTGAAGCTTTTTTGGAGCAGGACTCTTACCATATTCCTGCCTCAAGCCTAAATTACAGAAACAATAAGTAACAAGTTACTCTAAGTGTAATGGTAATTAACCATGAAAAAACCCTGCTTGTTTTGATTTTAGTTGATTTTCCCTTTAGATAAAAGTGTCTCTTTGCAATGGACTTTAAGGTTTTCATCACTCTAAGTTTCTCAGTGGTTTTGTCCTTTCGTCCTTAATTTTTTTAAGTGGTCACTTACCTGTCTATGTCATTAGGTGAGGGTCTCCCAGGTGTGATTAGCCTTCTGGGTTCTTACAGTTTCTTGGCAGCAGCAGAATTGTGATTTCTGTTTGCATGCTGGTGAGGTTCTGGTGATGAGCCGTTAAGTAAAATGATCTGTCCCCAGGCCAACGACTTGGTTCATTGCCAAACAGTAATCCAGTACAATTAAGTATCAAAGATTGGAGTACTCCATTATTGCAAGAGATCTCACTGCAGCCATCTGGAAAAGCAGAAGGGAAGAGTGATCAGGATATTTATTTTCACTGGGGTATACTAATTTCATTGGGGTTTGTTTGAACATATAGGATTTGGATATCCGTAATTTTAAAATTAGCATTTAGATTTTCAATTTTGGCTTTATTTTCTTTCCAAAGCTGGGGGTTGAGAGAAGGAAGAGATGAAAGTAGAAAAGAAAAGAAATGACTTGATTTCTAAGACTACTTCTGCTGTTCTTGACTAGTTTTCTTATTAAAACTAGATTTTATGGTCTCATCATATATTCCTCTTCCATAAAGGTGTGTCAGTCACTGCTGTTGTACTTATGTACACATTTAAACAATTTAGAAGTGGCAACAAAGCTAGAAATTTGTCAAATTATTTAGCAAAGAGTTTTTGTTGTTCACTTTATAATTCAGGGCTAAGAATGTCAATTTTGTGTTCCACTATTGATCTCAATTTATCTTCCTAATCCTTGCAATTAATAATTTTTCATTTGTACAAAGAACACTGAATTCTGATGGGTGGAATTTTATTAGGATATGCCTTTTCTTGCCACATGGACAGTAGCATTGTAAACCAAACGAAAACTACAGCAATGTCTTTTTAGAGGTCTGTTAGTAAAGGAAATGGCCAGACATGTTAGATATTTGAATATTTTGATGCTAACTACAGCTAATCCAAGTAATGTAAACAAAGGAGTGTTTAAAATCTTATTCATATATAATAACTCAGGAAACCCCTGCCTTTTGTTACTTTGAGTTACACTCACTTTGTAGGTGCTACAAGGTGTTTGAATGTGAAAAGGAGGAAAGAATTTGGCTTATTTCTCCTATTTCTTATTTCTCTTATTTCTTCTCTACAGTTGTAGAACCGTAGGAAATCATAACTGTCTCCATGTTTAAGGCATCTGAAAAAGTCAGAGGATATAATAATGTGTTAGCACAGTTCTATGAAGACATAGATAATATGCAGGTTTTACTGATGGAGAAACTAAGTTGCAGAATTGTCAAATTATTTGTTATGTTTTACAGCTCAATCACAGCTGAAAATAGCAGTCAGGTATTCCCAATCATATTTTCCAGCTGTAGATCTTTTCTGTAATAGGCACTAAACTATAGTTTTGAGAAATATGAAATATATGGGATAAGAGAATTCATTCCAGTTTCACCAGGGGCTGCTCAAATATCTATGGACACCAGATCTCTCCCAGGGCAAAAATGAAAGAAGGAAAAAAATAGGAAAATTAAAACTCTTTTAAGACTTAGAACAGTTAAAAGAAATGCAAAAGCAGAATGAGTTAATACTAGCCAAAGGAGCCAGGGGAAATAAGAATAGCATTTCAAATATATTGGAGAAAAAAAAAAGAAATAATGGAATGAAAAAAGCAAGCTCAATAATAAATGAAGAGGGTGACAAAATGAAAGTTGATTCTGAAATGGCTGTTGCACTGAGCTGCTTTCAAAATCAGTCTTTGACAAGAAAAATAAAAGGAATAGGACATAATAGATCAAGTAATTAAGACCTTTTCAAAATAGCTGTTGATAAAAAAAAGAGTAAGGCAATACTTAGAAAAAAATGAGTAAATGCAAATCAGCAGGTCTGGATGATATGCATAGTATGGTCTTAAGAGACATAGATAATGAATTTACATAATCGCTAATAATTATTTTTGAAAATTAAAGTACAATTGAGGAATTATCATAGGATTGGGAAAAAGCAAATCTAATACCAATCTTTAATAAAAGAAAAAAGAGTAATTCTGGTAATTACCATAAAGCTGCTTGTTGTTGTTTATAAAGCCCACTAGCGTGATAGACACTTTACTGAAGCTGCAAGAAACAATCCTTACCCCAAACCAATTTAACTTTCAACATAATTTGTGTCCCTGCTTATGGCAGGGGGCTTGGAACTAGATGATCTTAAGGTCGTTTCCAACCCTAACTATTCTATGATTCTATGATTCTATAATACATCTTAGTTGAAGATGACCTCTTTTAGGTGGCTGGAAGAACGAGAACAGTAGGAATACATGATTATTTTGATTCATTCTTTATATGTACATAACGTAATGATTGCATAAAGATTTTTGGTCTATTTGAAGTAATAACAATGATGAAGAAACAAGATAACAGTTATTATTGTTCTGACACTGAAGGTTTTGCCCCGTGCTTTTTCTTGTCTCCACATGCTAAGCCCAAAGGCATTTCCAGGAGGACAAGAATATTCAGGCAGGTGCTACTTGCCTCCTCCCTGTTGCCTGGCCCCTCCAACTGCCTAATGTGCAGATGAATAAGATTGAGCTGTGCTCTTGACCATAGTTTGTTCCTGAACTTCACACACCCTTATGCAATATGGAAAGAAAAGTGACCATGCAGATAAAATAACAGAAGTGGTCTTCTGTGCTTGCCTTCCCATAGGCTTCCTGTGTGGGTAGTCTGGTCTGGCTCTCCCTTTTTCCTTCACTACACCTGATCCCAAGAGGTTGCCGCCAAGGGCTTCTAAGCATTTAGGGACAAGGAAGGATCATGCCATCTAGTGGAATTCCCTCCCAGCTGTTCTCCAAGAAACATGGAGGAGAACGTGAGTTTTGAAGGTCCAAGTGGACCTTGTGCCACTTCCTGAGTAAACACAGGAATGAACTTTCCAAAGGATATGACATAGTGAGGGGAATAAATGAATTTAAGTGAAAAAAAAAATAAAAAGAAAAATATTTGGAAACTGTGATTTAATTTTTTTTTTTTTTTTTTTTAAAAAAAAAGAAAAAAAGAAGGAAATAGCTTCATAGATCTTTGCTTAAATTAAGGGCTAGATAAACTATTTTGCAAAAGGTTTTGGTCAGCTGAGATGAACTTGAGTGTGTCCATATTGACATATGAATTTTCCAGTTGGTTGAAGAAGTGCAGGTTGTATTTTGGGATGGAGTAAGGCATGCAGAGGTGTTCTGCAGATGTGACTGAAAGACTTAATTTGTTGATCATGTGATTAAGGAACAGGAGGTAATCAGGTCATTCATTAAATCTGCAGGTATACTAAAACTGAAAAGTGTGGCTGACACCAGCAATGACAGAGTGTGAAGATATAAAAAGTGTGGACAGATTAGAAATATGGGCAGGAAATCACAAAATGGGATTCAACCTGCAAATGGAATCTAATATATCTGCTAAAATAATAATGCAAAATGCAGATATTCAGCAGAAGAAAGATGCTTGTAAAGACTGCTATTGAAAAAAGAAGGCAGCAAATTTGGCAGTGGGCAGCAAATTTGGTACGAGTTTCCAATCTGATACGACAACCAACTGGCCCCCCTCTGCAACAGTTCTGTTCTTGCTTGTGTCATGTTATAGAACAGAAATGGCATAGACTCCTTCTACAGACTATGATAAGATATAACATGCAGCACAGTTTTAGGCATGTCATAAAACAGTAATAGATATGAATAGGTGTAGTAATTGGAAGCTCTCTCATAGTGAAATGAGACCGGACAATGAATTTTGAAGCATATAATAGGAAGTCAATCTGCACGGATGGATGAATGCTGCTGTCTATTTCAGCTTTAATTTTCATGTTTCCATACAAGGCAAGTAAAATGAACAGTAGTTATTGTTTAACCAAGTATCTTCACACATCAAACATGTTAACTGCATTTTTTTCTGGGTCAGGTATTTTGTTAGCCATGACATCTTTGCACTGAACTAGCCATTACAAACTCCCCCTAGCCCAAAGGGTTCAGTTCACCACAAGGTGATCTGTAGTAGGATGCGTTAGTTTTCTTCCCTGAGATAGTAGATGAAAGAACACTACCCAGAAGAAAAGACCATTTTAAAATATGTTAATCCTTACCTGTATGATTAGATTTCTGGACATTTGCAGCTTGAGTACTTTTCAGCCACTCAAAGTCACATTATATTTGTGTCGATATATATATTTGTCTACTAATATGCATGCCCCACTCTAAGACAGTAGTAGTGGAACTTGTTAATTTATTCTGCAGTTTGCATAGGTGACATCTCTGTACCTAAGTTTGCTCTCCTGGAAGAGGGCTGTCTTTGGCAAAAGCAGAAATACAGGGAGTACCGTCCTTCAGAACAGTGACTCCTGAAGTACAATACAGAAGGATGAAACAGTTGCTAATAGCCCTTCAATAAGTACAGCTGTTGCTCCAGGCATGTGTGGGTGCTGCAGACCTTTTGATTTTTAGCTGATTTTCTCTGCTTTTAGTGATTCTAGAAAGCCCACTGTGTCCTATTTGCCTGTGCTTTTTATTTTTTTGCCAATGCTCTATTTCTTGTATCCAGAAACATGGTTATTACTGAGAGTTCATACAGACAGATGAGATCCCAGGCTGCTAGGTAGGCATATCTGCCTTGCCCATGTCCTTCACAGAACAGGGAATATGTAGATATTATCCATTCTAGTTTTTCATGTCACACCAACTACTATAGAGTGTGAGTATGTGTATTGACATATTGATAAGAAAACAAAATGGAGAAATATGTATTTCAGTAATGTTTCTAATGTTCTAAAGATTCTGAAGAATCTAAACAAAGATTCTTAGTTACTAATGTCGTTGAAAAATTATTTTTATTTAAAGAAAAGAATCTACTTATCTCTCCTTCACTTTGCAAAAGTATCTCTTAGTATCGTCATAGAAAGATACTTGTTTGCGACCTTCACTAAAGCTGCCAGTACACTTGAATGGTCTCTCTAACACTGACCAGTTTTGCTACTGGTAGTGAGCCTGTCTGAAAGTCTTGTAACCTTACTTGGTAGAAAACAGAAATGGCTTTTCATCATGAAACAAATATCACATTTAGGAGGTTCTAGTAGTGTAATGGTACTTTACAATGCTGTTTGGGGGTTCTTTTCACCCTTACTTAGACATATTAGCAATGCACTTATTAAGACAGAGAGACTCTTTAGGTCAAGTAGCCTGGTTATGTATTTACACATACCAAGCTCAAATCATGCAAAGGATCAAAATTACAACAGAATAATCCATTATTTCCAAGCAACATAGAATGAAGCAGTAGTTGCTTGCTTTCATTAACAACCAAATTAAGGGTTATATATAAATAAAAGACTAACCCAAGAGTGAAAAGTAGAAGTTGAAATTAATATTCAGAAAGGATGCACAAACTTTTCATTTGTACCACAGTTCTTGTGCTACATTTGTGTTGATCAGTTTACAGAGCTTGAGTCTCCACCTCCTCTGTTGAAAATGCATCTTAATACCTTGTTAAATCAGCTTGTTAAAACAGCTTTTGATTTACTGTGTTCATGAAAAGGTTTCCAATTTTTAAACATATATGCTGGTGCACACACACAAGATTTAAGATCAGAACTGGGTTATTAAAGTTTCCCATTTCTCATTACAGCTAAAAAGAGCTAGAATTGCACATTTAGCTGTAGAATAAAACATGTAAGCCTCTTAAAGGCCTTTTTGACACTGCCAGCCTGGTGGGTCTTTTCTTATCAGTGTATTTATTTCAGTGTTCATTTATTTAAACAGAGAGATGGATTTTAAAGATATTGTTTGATTATAGAAGGAAAAAAAAAATAAACTAGAGATCTGAAAAAGCTGGGTAGACAGAAAAAAAACCAACCCAAAGTTCTAAAGTGTCCATTCCCAGTGTTGTATGTGCAAGTACTGTAACTCACACTGGTGGTAGCTGCAGCCTGAAAAACAGAAAAGTATGAAGTTTGGTTCTCCCAGTTTCCCACTTCAAGAGCACTTCAGCAACAAGTTGCATGTATGCACTGGCCAAGCTGGTGATAATTGAATTTTATGTGGAAAGAAATTCAAGGATATGATGACAGCTATGTATCCCTATATGGACTTATTCCATAGACATAACATTTACTGAATTAATTTTGGTATTTAGAGATGATCGTATGTAAGATTAAAAAAAAAAAAAAGAGTAACAAGGATTGATGCACTTCTATGATGATTTGGCAATCAGTGCCACAATGAAATTGTTACAGATAAAATGCCACAAATAGAGAGGTGGCTATTTTATATGAAGTTTCAACATAGTTTCATATCTCTGTAGTATCAGTTTTAAATATTTTATGAAATAAATAGCCACCCATAATATATCCCATAATTTCTATGGGATTGCTATTTTTTCATGTTGGATTTAGGAAATAGGTGTAACTTACAGAAACGTAATGCATAACAGCAAAGTAGTTTTTAACAGCAGATTGCCTCTGTTGCAGGTATCTTAAGTTCCCCAGAGCTGGTTAATGTTCTTGGTAGTGTTCCTCTCTTTTTAACAGTTTCTGTCTCACTTCTGCCATTTTATGCGAAGTACAGTAAATGGGTGAGAAATTAAGTAAATACCCAAGGGAGGATCAGAATAATTTATACTATGCCACAGACATTTCAAGTCTTGCAGTCTCTGAGCAACCACTTGCTGAGCTGAGTAGCTCAAAATGGTAAAGTATACTTCATAAATCAGAAATCCAAGTCAGGGTTTCTAAAAAAACATTATTTTGCCAATGTTTTTATTAAAAACAGTACAAAATATGTAGGTTAACATAGGCCTTTTGCAGGCTTCAAGGAATTTGAGGATTTTGATAAAATAAACTTCATTTCAAATGAACAAGTAGTGTATTTAGAAAGATACACAGTTATCAAACTTACTAATAATGGTAATGGTATTTACACAAAATACTTTGTGTAAACCCAAGAATTTTCCATGTATCTGAAAATAAATCAAATTATCAAACTGTGGTGCATTTGTTTTAGAGAAATATATGTTAACTGTGTATACATGCAAAGTTAGTGATCACTAGAAGGAAAGAATGGATGGGCTTGGAAATCAAAATCTTCACTTTATCTATAGAATTAATATATATCATATTGCTATATATTATACTTCACACTGGGCCTTGAGGCCATTATCTCTATGAATGAGGGAGACAGTGCATTGCACATATCTCAAACTCTGATGAAGCAGCAAACTAGTACCAGTTAAGGTGCTAGCTTTTTTATGATGTGAATGCATCTGGTAGAAATGAAGCCTACAAATTAGCTTTTACTTAGGCCAGCGAATAATTGTTATGGGGTAACAATTATAGTTAATTATTCTGGACTTTTTCATGTTTTGGTAAATGGCACATAGCAATAAAGTTTCTACTATTATTAAGTGCAGATACTGTGTCCTCTGATTTGAATGCTAGCTTGTTTGCAGGTATTTATTTGACTGATAGAAAACATGAACTTTTACCCTGCAATTGCCAGATAGCAAGGAAATTAGGTTTACTCTGCTACTTTCATGCAGCTTGGCTTGTGTCTGCTAATAACTGACCATGCAGCCTCAGCTGTGTAAGAGGATGAGTATGAAATGATAAAATCAGAAAACATTCAAGTACCATTTAGGATGGAAAATCTAGAATTTTAAAATGCTTTGTGGTTCTAATAGTAATGCTGCATTCATTGCTACTGTACCTCAAATCAGCAGAGAGAAAAGCTTCTGAAGTTAAGATTACCCATAGGATTTGTAAATCAGATTGATGGAAGTAATTGGTAAACTGCTTAATCAAGCTTCGCTTGGAGGTGAATAAGGACTGCAGGATAGAAAATGTAGTCTGTATAAGTAACCCAACAAGTCAGTAGAGTTCTTTTTTCTGAAAGAAACAAAGATAGCAGTAATTAATGACCCTGACTCTGTGCCAAAAAAGCTTTCTTCTGACAACTCCAACTTAATTAAAACTTAAGGCATTTCAATGGCCTCAGAAAGCCCCTGATGGGGTGAACTCTTGCAAACTCGTGAGAAAATTTTGTAAATTAAAGGAAAAGATGTGTGTTACCACTGGTGCCATGACTCTAATCCCTAGCAGTCAAAGAATCTATTTAGGCAAAGCCTTTTCTTTTAACTGGCGCACACCTGCAGGCTTACTGGCACTTCCTCTGTACCAGGGAAGGCAGTTTTTGTGTTTTACGGAAGATCAGATAATAGGAGTCTTGCTGTTACTTTTGTTTTTGTGCATTGTTCATTAGGCTGTGAGTGTTGCAGGCACACTTGATACGCTTGGCTAGCTTGGGGGGAGAGTACTTGCTGAATGCTTTAGGTGGTGCAACATTAGTGAGGATGGGCTGGCAAAAAGTTAGTTTAATGCAAAAGTGCTTCAAATTAAAACTCACAGCTGATAAGGCAAGCTGAAAGGCAGAGCCTGCTGTTCTTACCACATCCATGTTACAAGGAACAATATTCTGCACTGGACATTGCTGGATTTAGACAAAAGGAAATGGGGCTTTCAGGTTTTCCTTTCTCCTTTATATTAATATAATTATTATTCATTATGGACTGACTGGCTTAGGAACCCCCCAGGTTCACTGTATGGAATGGAAACCCCTGTTTGTATTGCAAGGAGGCAGGCTACTTTGTGAGTTGACCTGTCTACTTTATTAATAAATATGGGATTAAATTGTAGAAATAACATTGATTGCATACTAATTGGTCTAAATGGTTGTTTGATTTACATAGAAAAAAAATAAAGTATAATTTAATTTCATCTCCAGCTCTAGAAAGTTTGTGTGTTATATTGTGAAAATCTTCTCTACCTCCCTTTTCTAAGGCCTTAGGTAAATCTTTTTATCTGAGACAGTGGAGAAGGTGATACTCTGGATTGCCTTTTCCTTTTTGGATGTTATGGGGGGATGTGTTGTCTGACTGGCATAGAAAAGCCTTGCTCATGTATAGGTCAAGGCTTAGGTATATTTTTTAGGTGTAGATACTAAAGGAAAGGATAGACAGCTCAAAGTGCTCACAAATCTCTTCCTTTGAACTTTTTCAAGAG
>JBCJKH010019875.1:22882-41194 GCA_039877255.1 Loriculus beryllinus
GGAGAAAGAAGCAAGAAGAGGAGAGGCAACCCCCCCCCCCCCCCCCCCAACACTCTAGGATACAACTGCATTTTGTACTTAATTGGAAAAGTGCATAAGCAGACTGAATTTCAGTATGAGTGTTAGGCTTCAGCTGAGTTGCATAAGTTACACTGAGTGTAGCTTAACACGTTTCATTTCAGACATAATGAACACTAATCAGATAGGGATTTTTGAAAACAATTTATTCAATTTCAATGGAATTTCCATTTTACTAGCTGTAATCTCAAATATGTAAATGGTAGCCAAAGCTGGATGTGATGTTTCAGTTAAGAATTTTTTTTTTCTCATTGTTTTTTTTAACATCTTCTTGCCAAATCTTCTGGAGCGCTTGTAATTTCCTCTGTACAGAGCCCAACAGGCTCATCAGCAGCAGAAGGTAAACATAATAGATGTGAGGAATTTCTGGAGATTTATGAGGTTTAGCTTTCTGAAACGTACACTGTGTCTGGCAATCCTAGGATGTGGCCACATGTGGACTCTGCAAATTGAAAATGTTATAAATGGGGCATCATTTAGTCCTTGTTAGGAATAAAATTCAGAAACAAAAGATGCGTTCTGCAATAATGCTTAAGTATCCTTTCTGCCCTGCAACAGCATGTCTTAGCTCAAAAAGATAATCATCAAGGAAGTTAAGCTTTTGTTAAAATGTCTATGAAATTTGACAAATGGATTAATATCTCGATTATTTAATAAATTAAGCATACTACCTACACCCACCCATATCTCTTCACATTGAAACAGTCAGATCAGCAGCATAGGAATATAAAACTACTCTAATATAAGGAGACTGGTATTATTGAGATTTGGTATCAAAAGCTTCAGAGCAAACCAATGTAAAAGTACAAGTCTCATAACTGTATCATT
Organism: Loriculus beryllinus; assembly: GCA_039877255.1. Taxonomy (NCBI): domain Eukaryota; kingdom Metazoa; phylum Chordata; class Aves; order Psittaciformes; family Psittacidae; genus Loriculus; species Loriculus beryllinus. The sequence goes on from JBCJKH010019875.1 coordinate 23,789, forward strand.
ATTCTAAACATTAATTTGTTAAATTTCTGCCATCTGTTTATGAAAATGTAATTGAAAAATTGCACTCTGAGATCAGTTTATTGAGCTGATAAAAGAAGATACATTAGCAAAGACAGAAATATGCCATCCTAATGATCATGATAATATCACTGCATGTTGAAGTGCTCTTTTAACCTTTTTCAGTGGGCTTTACTGATATTAATTAATCAGCTTGAATGCTGTCAACATCTCAAGCACTAGAGTGCTAGTTCCAATTCTGTGCCAGGCATTTCTCTGCATCTTTTTTTTTTTTTTTTTTTATGTTTAGCTAGAAGAGCCTAGAAAAGCATTAGCAGAACTGTAGAGAGAGGTCTCTTCTTCCTGCCCATTGTTTACCTATAGTATTGCCTGATGGAAGAGTTCATGTCCATAAGCCTGTATTTTTCATGACCTGTTTCATCACCATTCTCAAGGACTTGCATAAATGAAAGATGGTATCATTTGAAGATAAATATTACCGAGAACAACATTTTAACCCTCATCATCTTCCACAGTACACTAAAAAAGAGAGAAAAGGTAGCCCTTAGTGAGGAAGATAATTAAACAAAGGCTTCTCTGACTTCTGAGATGACTGATGCTTGAAAGTTGTGTGGTTTTAGTTGCTAGCTGATGTGTTTAAAATCTAAAATAAATCTAAAAACTTTGCATAACTGCTTCATGCTTTTGTTTCTGCAGAGTAGTAATGCCCCGGGATGCTTCTAACTATAGCAACCTAATTGCCAAGATTGAAATGGTAACCATTTCCATAGCAGGTTTGGGCCAGTAACTGATTCTGTTTCCAAAAATTTTTGTGGATCAATTATCCGGCATTTCTCCCTTTTCTCTACCATGGTGAGCACAGTGAATCTGGGAAAATGAACATTTATATCTCCCAGCATTCATGTACATGCTAATAACATGTATGAGCACTTTAAAAGCATTAATAGTATTTCTTGAGTTTCATTTGTAAGATAATGTATTTCAAAGATCAGAGTATAAAATAGCTAGGTATCACTGGAAAACAGCATTTAATTATTAATGAAACCAAGACATTGGCCTGGAATGAGAAATGGCTGCTTATTTACTGGAGATTTTACAGCAAAAGTAAATAATGAAATCTCTTTCCTAAGCTAACCTACACAGCATTTTTGATTTAAAGGTATTTCTTAATATAGAAAATGCAAAAAAATCTCAACATTTTAACTCCTCTGCAAAACAGGAAAATAGTCTTGAGTTTGTGCTGGTTTTGTGCACCTTTGTCACAAGCAGCTATTGTGGAAATGGGATTACTGCCTGACAATTTCATTATGTCTGTGAAAGTAATGTTTAGGAGGTGAAGTAATACAATGATGCTAATCTAGCTTTTTATAATCAGCCTTCTATGTATATAATATTTATGTTATTGTCTGTGCAGGGTTTTCTTTTCCTAGAAGCATGCCTTATCTACTAGAATTCTTGTTTGACAAATGAGATTGGATTACCAAGTCACAGCTGTATACGCTGGTTGATGTATTGCTGTAGGATTGATAATTCAGAAAAGCAATGTAGTATTTGGGGGTTAATTTTCTTTTCTTAGATACAAGAATGTAATGCTGCTTGCTAGATATTTTCTTCATTTTTATTATCTAAGTTTTACCAGGTTTAGACTAGTTATTGACTCAGTTAATGTAAAAAATGTTGATATGCTGTCAATATTAATGTAGATGTCAGTCCAACACTAGTCCCTAATGTATGTAAGAGCAAGTATTTTTTACCTTGATACAGAAAGGCAGTCATGTGTGAGATTTAATATACATCCTAATCTATCTTGTCATTGCACTAGCCATGGGTGATGTGCTAATGTATGGGCAACCATTTTCTTTTTCTCTTCACACAATGGAATAGATACACATGAATGACAGTCAAGTCTCCACTCTGTAATTATTTGGAAGGCAGTTAGAATGTACAGAAGGAATACAGTAGCTTTACTTATAGACATAAAGTCTATGTTTTGTTTGTTTTATTTTGATTTGGTTTTTTTTAATCTTTGGAGGAACCATATGATCACTAATAATTAGGATAGAAGAAAAAAACCCCACAACCCACAAACAAAACCAAAAGAAGGAACAGCACTCCCTCCCTCCCCACAGAACCAAGAAATGGCTAAGCCTTCACAACACACACAGATTTTGGAATTTCAGTTTCGAGTCTTTACACACCCAGACAAATATTTTATGTATCTGGTTGCATTCTTTGTGCTGATATCATCATTCTGATTTTCTTGGAAGAATGTGTATTTTATAATACAGAAGATTTGTCATCAAGTATTTCTAAAAATTGAGTATTCAAATAAGTTAATTACTTGTCTCTTTTATATTCATTTTACTTTTCCTTTTTTTCAAATTGTGAACAATTATGGAAATATGGGATTGTGAATTTAAGTTGACATAACGTAAGATAAGCAAGCAAAAATTAATGTCCATAGCATGTCTCATCTTTGTGCATGTTGGCAAAACCTAAAACCTGAATATTGCTTTTTGTGTAAAAGACATTTTGATGAGATTGCAGTTTCCTAAAAAGCAAGTCCAAAATTACGTATTTCTTAATGCAGCATGAGTCAACAAATCTTTGACTTTTCATATTAATTTATAATCTAGCTTCCTCTTGTTTCTCTTTCTCAAACTGTAAGAAACTGTCTTTACGCGTTCAATCTGTCTTTGTATGGGAGAAAATGAAAATGAGGCATACAGTCCAGATCATAAAGAGATGCAACCACCTGCAATTTCAGCATTATTTTAACTATATATTTAAGGGGGGAGGGTACATATTCTTCCCTGTGGTTGGATGCTATTATTTGTAGACTAAAGCTATTGCTTTCCTGGCACCTTGCAGTGGTCCATTCAGAATTAAAAACACTATGTACATCTTCACTAACTCTAAGGTGAGACTGGTATAATTTCAACAACAGAAACTGAGTGCAAAATTCTACACACTGTGCTTTATATGGAGATATTCCATTTAGAAAAAGAAAAAAAAAATCTTTAAACATTCTAATTTTAGGATATATGTTGTAATCCTCATACTAAATAAGTTTCCTATGAATGTTCTTCTCTGAGAATAGTAATATAAAGCTAAATTATTACCTTATGTTTTCATGGGTAGATTTGTGACCACTGACAGTTATAATTTACAGTGATTATAGACATTAGCATATTTGACTGTCGCTATTATTTTTATTTCAAATTCAAAGACTTTCAGTGGACTAACAGTATGAAGAGTGGATGTTTTATCTCTTCAGAATGCTACAAAGTTCCTATCAGACTGTAGCTAAGTGATTCACCAGAACTTGTTTACAGTCAATAGGAAGTATTCGTGACTTTGAGAGAATCTTGTGTAAACCCATAGATTGAGTCACAGTAGTTTCTTCTGTCTGTGTGTCTACTAATCTGTATAGCTACCTGCTATGTGACATAGAATCTGAATATTTGTTGAAGTCACTAAAATGAAAAGAGGGATGGTGTCAAATTCTTTAACATGCAAGTAATTTCTGCTCACTAAAGAATTTATAGTGGCTTCTGTGTCACTACTCATTCAAGTAAATGCTATCCACATTTCAGTGTTTCTAGGTTTCTGAATTAGTATAAACTTTGATGAGACACAAGTGATGCTGAAGTGGCATGACAGGCAGTAGATTTGTTTTCATAAACTTATGGCTTTTGCAAGGTAGACATTTCCAGAATATCCATTCAAATTAACCATCAGTCTTCTGCCTTTTACAACTCAAATCACAAAATCTATTGCCAGTTGAAATTTATTTCGGGGTTTAAATCTGAATTTTTTACCTGTAAATGCTACCATCTCCTCTTGCTGCAGATTAGTGGCATTGCTGGTAGCATGTCAACATGTAGGTACTCTAAACAATTTGAATTAAAACTATCTATAATAAGTTGTTGGAAAGCCTAAAAACATTGACATGAAATTGAGCATAAGTGCTAAGTTTTTCAGGAGGAGTAGGAAATCAGGTCTTTGCTTGAATATAAGGTATGTATCTGTGATTTAAATTTTTCTCTTCTAAGTGTAAAAACCCTCATGTAGTACACAAGACCATACAAAGCAGCTCATTTAGTATCTTTGCAACCTGTCATGTTAATATGTAAATACATGTGCATATGTGTTTAGACAAATCTAAAAACATGCATTATTTACATGCTGTAACGTATTTTTTTCTGAGCCATTACAGTCTATTATGTAAATATGTATTTAAAGCACATAATTTTTTTTTTTTTTTAATTTCATTGGATTTTTGACTTGATAGGTCATAATGGCTAGGATCCCATACACAATACCTCATAATTTATTTCAGTCTGTATTATAGATGTTGCTATGATGTTAATATGAATTTGCATATAAAATATGCTTCAAGAAGTTACTGTACACATAAAGATTAATAATTCACTGATTTTAAATGGAAGAGAGAACATCAAAACTGATTAGTTTACATAAGGGTCAGATTCATCCTCTCTGCAGAAGGCTAGCACAAAACCTAAGTGTCATTTAAGCCTCACTTAAGCCCTGAAAATGCAGCTTAAATGGGTTTTAACTGGCCTATAGGCTTTGCTCTGGCAATCAGTGAAGTAGTGAATTTAATCCATAAGAGAATAATGTATTTCTAAATGCTCCCCAATTCTAGAAGTGAATTAGTAGGTCTCCTAGGAGCTTTCAACTTCCAGCAGTCACCCAAATTTTACCTCATTATTTGCAAGAGAAGTGAAATTTCAGTTTGAGAAGAAACATGTAAAGTGCCTTTCTCTGTGAAGAATCCAATCCCATCTGGTTTGGGTCACATCTGTATCAACAGTGGAACACAGTATAGGGGTGGCAGACCTAGTTCAGAGTATATGGATACATCCACTATAGATTAAGGACAATTATTTATCTCAATTTTATATGCCAGATCATGCAAATTTAGATTTCCGCTCATATGCCATAATTAAATATGAAAGTTAGCCATTAAGTGGATTCTGAGATGCCCTCAAGATCATTATTATTCATGGGAACTGTGTGTTCATCTGGTTACTGGGATGAGGTTTAATGTTTGGTTATGTTGATTTTCAGTCAACAGATATGACTAAACACAGGCAGAAAGGAAAAAAATAGATTCAGATTGTTCTTTACCAGCTAATGCTTCTGGTTACGAATCAGTGCTGGCACTAGTAGATGGTTTTGTAATAGGAACCTGACAGCCGCCAGTAGCAGATGCTAAGGGAATGAACAGAGGAAGAGGTCAAGCATATAGTCATGCTTCCCTGGCATAGCATCCCAGCTTCTGGCAACTTTTCCAGACATCCAGTTTTCAGCAGACCAGGCTTAAGCTGTGAGCACGGGAGAACAAAGAATACCTACAGAGTTTCATAATGGAGAATATCTCAGGAGGAACAGTAGGAAAAGGGAAAGTGTGACTTGGGCTCCAAAACCTGCTGGGAATGAGGATGTCAGAGGAAAATAGACATGTCTAGATAATTGTGAAATGGCAGAAATGTAGCTAAGCTGGATTTGTGTTGGGTACTAGTTGTTTTAAAATACATTTATCTAACACTTTGTTTCTAAGCAACATGTTTTGAAGTAGAACAGCTGTTTGTAAGATATGTCCAGGCTCAGATTGCAAAAAGAGTTGCAGGGCCTAACTTCAGTTAGGCCTGTGGAACAATATCAGTTTATAATACACAAAATATGCAAAATACATTGCAGCCTCAGAGGGAGCTGTGCAGCAAAGTAGAAGTATAGGGGAGTATAAGAGCCAAGAAATTCTTCTGAAGTGTACATAAATACCAGGAAATCCAAGTGGAGCAGTGTTCCATCCAAAGATGCCTTGCAGACAAAGGCTTGCATCCTTATGGCCAAACTCTTCTCTGCTGGAGTTACCTCTGCTCATTGAAAGGGAGGAATCAACTACACTGTTTGAAAAAGAAGACAGAAGTGGATTTGAGTTTTCACTTATGTCAGCTTCACTTCACTGAAGTTTCAGCTAACGTTTTCCACAACAAGCAACTGTAAGATCAAGTTATTTGAATAATCTGTCAATGAATCAGTGCAATAACTGCTTGCGGGCATCATGGCACATACTGAGCCTGTATCTGGTCCAGGATGCCACAGGAATGGCTCCATGTCCTTGCTACTGACTTCTCCTGTAGGGGAAATTGTTCTGGCAATAGAAAAGGGCTTGATTTCAAGGAATCATTTCCAACCATGATAAAAATCCAAAGCTATTCTGAGCTAGGTTAAACCTGGGTAAGGTCACAATTAATCTTCCAATTAGAATCTATTGACTAGGCAAAATTAAGAGTCACATTAGAGCTAGTTACTTAGGGTTGTTTTGGGGTGTTTTTTTGTTTGGTTGGGATTTTTCTTTTTTTTTTTTTTTTGTTTAGGTTTTTTTTTTTTTTTACAGCAACATGTTGAGCGGTAAGTTAAATTCTGACGCGCCTTGAGGAGAAAGATCCAGATAGGAACAGAAATACTTCTTCTAGATAGGCTGGCTAGGCCTGCTTCAACAAGAAATGTAAAACAATATCCTGAATTAATGTGTTTCAGTCTTAAAACACCTTGCTGAACTAAGACCTGGACTATGCAGGGAGAACCCCTACAAAAAAAAGCTCTGTCAGATGGCACATGACACAGAACTTAGGCAAACTGAATTTCCTTCATTTTCCCCTATTTTATATGAAATTTTTTTCCTTTTATCTTAGGCAGAGCCATGAATTGAACTGACTCTGTCCTTCTGGCTTTATACGCTTCTATAGCTATAGAATATATATATTCTATATCATTATATATATTCTATATATATATTCTATATCTATATGTCAACTTCTATATCTATAAGGGAAGCTCAACAATATCACTGAATATATTAATTATTCAAATGAGTTTAGAAAAGATAATAATATTGAGCAGTTTTATACAAATACTTTAAAGTCCACTGGAATATATGCATAGGAGCTGCTAACAACTAAATCAAAAATATTAAATAATATTTGCCATTTGGGGGCAGAAATCACATTATCTATGCTCTGTGTGATAATTTCATTACATTCATATTCTGGATGTTTATTAGTATATTTTATAGGAAATCACTACAGTATTTGTTTCAAAACCTGTTCTTCAATGATTATGTATCTCATCCCTTTTGACTTTTGAGAGAAATACCAGATATTACAATTCCCTGTGGTCGGCCAGTTACTTGCTAAATTTTTATTATTTTAATACACATCGAAGAAATGGTTCGACTATGTGAGTGAAAAATTTCAGGGGATTTTTTTATTGTTGTTTGTTTAGCTTTTTATGCATAACTGTCCAAAACATTCCAAACCAGTTCTCTTTCTAGTTTGATTAAAAGAATCATATGAGCCTGGATTGAGACTTCACTACTCAACTTCTGGCCTGGAGCAAATTTTCTTTAAAAGCCTGGGTGAAGGGAGCTGGAGGGGAAGGAGGGAAAGTAAGTAAGGAGGGACGGAAGCCTGAACAGTGGCAGTGCTGGCTGGACCTTAACTATAGCATCATGAATGATGACGCTATGCTACAATGCTGACTAGGACTCCTGAGATAAATACATCATCAATTAAAGGCTTGCAGGTGTGTCACTAAGAGTGGATAAAAAGAAAGAATGGAAAGGATTTGTGCCAGCAGACCTTACGGTTTTGTAGTAATTAGTAATCTGTGCAGGTGTCTATCTATTATGACTAACTGACAATAAATCTTGGTTTCTGTTTTGAATACTGCTTTTGTTTCCCAAGTTCCATGCCTGAAGGGGAGAAAGAAAATGACTAGAAGATTAATTATGGCAATGGTTACTCCCAGCAAGACAAAATGGAAAGTAGTAATCCACTGAATGAGATTAAATGTTCTTCTTATTATTTTCATATTTTATTTTGATAACAGAAAACTGAAAGCAGGGTAAGTTGTGGGGGGTATGTGTGTACTGATTTTTGCACAATAATGGAAAAATAAGTGTACTTTGTCAACAGCCTTTCTTCCAGTACTGTGCGTAAGGCAAATTTTTTTCTAATTCAGCAAACTTGGAAAGGTATCCAAACCATCTACATTTGTGCAGTAGCCTCTAATTCTAAGCACACTGACAAACTGTAAGTAAATTTTACCATAGAGCTGTGTTTTCCTTAGCCTTTCCATCTGCTCGTTTTTGACACCCCTGTCATTAACTGTCATTTTCCTTTAAATATACAGTGAAGCTGAAAGGCCAGCTCTACATCACATCATTTCAGATTAGGGGCAGTTCCTTTGAGCTGAGCACTGTTTAGGTGTCAGAAAGAAGTCTCTGACCTCTCTTGTACCACACTGCCGCAGGGCCTTAATTAGTACTGACTCCAGCCATTACTGCAGAGAAGACAAAGGCGACCACATCATTTTTCTACTTAGGAAGTTAGCGTCTGACCTAATAACTTGTCCAGGCTCGCAGGACACTGTAATGGCCACACAATGGCACTGGGGATTATTTGTCAGATTCTTTCCTCCTCTAAATGTAAGATAATCAGGAAAGTTAACTATTGTATCCTTCAGTCTTGCAATGGTTATTTTAGGGTTTCACTCGATTTGTCGTGGAGAAAATGACAGAGAATGAGTCAGGTATTCAGAAAAATAAAGAGGGTGATAACAAAATGTAGAGTGTTTTTTGTTCTGGCTAGAAGTATCTGATTATTTAAAATATTGCTCTTCTCTGCCCTGATCTGCCCTGGTGCTATTGAGTTTAGTGGAATTTTATCACTTATTTCGTGAAGAGCAAACTCAAGTCCGCAATCAAATTAATTCTTTTTTACTCTCTCCTCCTTCCTTCATCTCACCCTTCTTCATCCCATCCCCCAGTCTCCCAGCAGAAATTCACTCTCACATGAGAAACATTTTATAATGCTTTTGGCACAGCATTTTTGATCTGTTTCGTTAGAAATTAGACTTATTTCATCAGACGTCAGCATTATTGGTTCCACAGGATCTGCTTAATTCTCCTGTTTGTTTGGTGACATTCCACTGAGAAAACTTAATGCCAGAGTATAATAACTTCTTAATCTAGAACTCTATTTTTTTAATTTTTATTTTTTATTATTTTTATTTTGTAAATTAAGTAATTGAAATTGCTATAGAAGTTGCATGGTATCACACCACAATTCTTTATTATCAGCCATTGTCACATGCTGCAGCACAGAAGCACACTTTATGCTACTGCAGCAGAAATTACTTTCACTGTAAATGCATTTCAGAGAATTGGTAAAATGATCTAAAACTTGCAGCAAGCTAAGACTCTGCTGATGATCAGTTTGTCAAGGTATAGATATAATGTATACTTAGTATTTTTTGAAATCCCTTTAACTGTAATAGGTTTTGGCTTGAGGTTTGATATTTGTTCTTCATAGGCAAGACGTAATTCTTCCTTCCTGCCTTACACCATTCCCTCTCTCTCAAAAAGAAAGAAAAGTAAAGAAAAGAAAAAGGTTCTAATTCTCATATGCTTTTCATCTTGGTCTTTGCAATTTCAATTCTAGTTAAGATTATTTTTACCGTAGTGACTTTGAACCAGATTGGAGTCTGAGAAACACCATAAAGTTACTAGATCTCTAAGGAAATCTCTTCTGAAGTGATCACACAAAGGTAATTATAGTCTTATCAAAGCTGCAAAATGTTGCATAGTGCTTCTTGTGCTCAAACAGCATTAAGGCAATAGAAAACATTTAAATTCTGCAATAGGGCCCAGACTGAGTACAATTTGCAAGAGACTAGATGAATTTCTTTATAGAGCTACAACACAGGATAAGACTTCTGGGGCTAGACCCTTCAGTCTATGACAGTGACAGTGATCAAGCATTATTTCATTTAGTCTGTAAGCTGAAATAACAGCCAGTAAAGTGTTTCATAGTTCTTTGACTATGTATTTTATACTGCAATTTCCTTATTTTCTTTTAGATTTTCCACATACATTGATTTTTTTCTGAGAAGCAGAGGTGAACTTTACCTTTCTGAGCATAAATAATTCCAGATTCAGAAATAGTCATTTCACCAGAAAGATACAGCAGAGAAGAGGCCTTCCCTACATGAAGGAAGGGACTTCTAAATTTTTGTGGATCTCTATGGCTACAGAAGTTTATTCTCCAAAACCAAGAACAGCATCTGCTGGCAGCTATTTCAGCAGTTTAACTGATGATTTTTGCCCTCCATTTGCTGAAGAACAATATCTGGTCTTTGATTTTATTCATAAGTTAGATTAAAATTTTAAAGGACCACTGCCTAATGACTTTTGCTTCTTAAGGATTGGCAGCTTTGTAATGGAAGCTGCATTAAATTCGGAGTTGCTACCCATAATTTTTCCATTGCTCTGAAAGCACTCAAGGAAGGCAGATGGAGAGGAACCTCAATGCAATGTAAAGGCATCCTGGATGCAGAGGTCCCTCCCACCTGCAGTAGGGCCAGTCCTAGGGGTATTGCACACAGCCACGTTCAGCAGTCATGGGTGAATGATGAAGAGGGGGATCTCATCTTCCCCTCTGTCATTTATTTAATCAAGATTAAACACATTTTCAGATTGCTGGCCACTTCACTGGTTCTCCCCACTGGTAATGAGGCAAATGAGTTGCTCTGGTAGAGGGATATGAAACTGTATGGCTGTGGATGCAGAGTTAGAAAATAGGGAATGTGGGGAACTAATTTAAACACAGGTCTTTCTCTGACAGGAGACTTCCTTTCTTTTGTGACTTATGTGTAAGGTGAGAAGTTCTAAGCTGCTTGACTTGCCAAAATCCAGGATTCAGATTTAGGGAATTGCAAGGTCAGAAACATATGCTATGGGAAAAGGACCTAAATAATTGAGATCATATTTATGTAAATGTATTTAGGTTTAGGTGGTCATTATTTATACATGTGCACTAAGGGCTGCACATATACAGAGAAATATATATGGTCATTAATAAATGAAGTCTTATCTGTCTTTGTATATGTATGACTGAGGTTGGGATGACTGCTTTCACAATGGGTTTTTTTTGTGTTGTTAGTAACTAATAGACAATTTCTAACTTTCAACAAATTTTTTTTATAACCTGCTGTTTAAGATGAAAAAAAAAATCTAGAAAAAAAGAAAAATCAGAGACAAGAACGTTAAGGTTTTGACACAAACTAAGAAAAGTCCAAGAAATCAAAGTCGAGGTTGAGATCTTTTTCATTTGTGCTTCTGTGCCTTCCTTTTTTTTTTTTTCTCTTTTTTTTTTTTAATTTTAATTTTACTTTATTTTTTATTCCTTGCAAAGTGATAGGATAAGGAGTGTCAAACTTAATTTAGTATATTCTGCTTTTTGTTGGTTTGAATCGTAATCTTACTGCTGCTAAAACCTACCTCTTCTGCCTGTGAATAATACTTTTTGTCGTTATGGTGTAGTTAGAAGAATCAGACATTTTTAAAGCATATTCAACCATCCTTTTTACTTACTTTTAATCAACTTCTTCTTCTGAACAAGGTATGGAATTGATAGCTGTTATTGATTGCTTGTAGCATTACCTAATCTTCACTAAATGTAGGAAGCTTTTCAGATTTAGAAAGGTGGCAGAAAATGTCTAGTAATGATGCTGCTGGGAATTGAAGCTCAATACTATGGTCAGTATAAAAGTGATATAGCTATAAGAGGTGTTTATTATGAGCCCATTGTTTTTACAAAATGCTCAAGCTAGATTAATTTACAGAGATTTTGAAGTTGCTTATGTATTTATCAGCTGTCCCAGTATATCATTTATTTCAATTTACACCAAGAAAAAACTTTTATTAATGGTATTGTGATAAACTTTGGAAAACTACAGAATACAAACAATTCAGTACTGTAATAATGTAGAAAAGAGATGGCATTTATGCTTTCAGTACAAAGGGAAGGTGTAAGAAATCATTACTAAAACAGATATAAACGTGACCTTCACTGTGGTTCAGTAATTATCCTAGTCCACAGTATGGTGTTTGTATCATGATTTCCCTTATTTCCTCTTTGTTTTCATTTTTATCTGGGTACTTCACTGGTGAATAATAGCTAAAGGGAGCCCATTATGCAAGGCGAACATTCAGTTTCCAAGTGAATTTGCTTGTAGCTATTGCCACATTTGAACCTCACTAATGTATGTAAATTAAAAACTCTGGTATTCGGATTGCTCCTGTTTGAAATAAAAACAGAATCTGATCATTACAATCTGCAAGCCAGGTATTATCACTGGACCTAGTGAGCCGCTGATGATAAATTGTACTGAATAGCTTGTGGATAGAATATTTTATCTCAGTTCTCTATCACACAGCACTGCATAAAATAAGAATGATTCATCAAGCATGAGAGCTGGTGGTTTATGAAATTCATTGCTCACGGCAAGTGTATTTTTTAAAATTCAAAAGACAAAGCAACTCACAAGGGTTATTTAGTAATCAGTGTGAATTACTTCTAGGTATAAGCCTTAGTGGAAAAAATTAAAAATACATTTGCTGTACAGGAAGCATTATTGCTGTAGGTGCTATAATTTAACTGCTTCTCATCTAAAGCTTTTTTTTGTGTGTGACCATTTTGGATTTCAGCCCTCCTTCCCTTTATTTTTAAAATTGAGACTGCATAATCAGTTGTAACAGGATTATTACATTGAACAAGTCTATTCTATGCTCTCAGCAGAAACATCTTCAGGGGCTTGTACACCTTAGGCTGCAGTGGATATTTTGTTTATTCAAAAAGACATGTAAACGGAGAGGAGCAATATAAAGTCATCTTTTCTCCTTCAGATTTACAGTAAGAATGTTTCATTTCTTCTTGTGTATTGATGTCCCAAGGCAGTGTTCCAAATGAAAAGATAATAACTTATGAAGAAGTGTCAAAAACTAATTAAGTTTTGTAACTTGTTTTTCCTTCACATAAAGTATATTTTTCATCACACTGTCCAGTCACATGCTGGGATTCTTGCTAACATCATCACATGCCAGTCACACCAAGTCTCAGTGGTTCTTCTCCTGTCATTATTTTCAGCATCAATTAATTTTCTTCTGACCTCGCCTTTAGAAAATGTAGCAGGGAATTATCAGTGCATGCTTTGCACAGTCTATTTGGAAGGCATTAGGCCACTGTGTGTATTTGAAAATGGAGTAGGCCAAACATTATATTTTCTCACCTGCAGGGTTGCCTAGTAACCTGAATTAAGGATTTTCACCAAGCCTTCAAGACAAATAGAAAAACTGTAAAGCAGGTTGACCCAGGTGGGAGAGTCAGACCCACTGGTGTAGATTAGCATTTTGAGTGGAGAAACATAAAACATAGATCCTCATTAACATTTATTGTGGAAATAGTTTTTGTAATTAAAGCAGCCTATTTTCTCAGCAATCAAAAAAGAATGTGATGCATCATATTTCACCGTTGATACAGATGTGCTACAAAATGCACTTTGTTTTACTTTTTGACATGTTATTTGCTTGTAGACTCTCAAAATGAGCACTCATTGAAGGGACTGAGGAAACGTTTTTAAAACATGTAAATATATCTTTGGTGTTCTTGCTAAAAGCATGCACGCTTGCCTGTGTTGGGTAGCAATTCACATAGATATGTTCAGCTTTCATTTAATCACTTCAAGGAACTAAATTCCTTGTTTAATGTATTGCCATTGAAAAGAAAGATTAGTGTACTTTAGAGGTGGGGGTCATTCTTTGTAACGCTATTACAGCTTTGTCCTTGACATGCAAGATTCCTCCAGAAAAGGAAGGCGGGGGGGGGGGGGTGGGGGGTGGGTGTTGGAACTGGAAATTCTCCCTCGAAGGTACAAAGCAAAGAAGTAGCACAATTAGGATGTCGGCACATAGTGACAGTCCTCTGCAAATGATGGTGTCAGGCCACTGAGGGGCCGAGGGTGGCAGGAGTGACATTCACCCTAGCAAGATGGAAATAAATGCCCTGTTTGATAAAAGAAAACAGACAATTTATGTATACCCTGAAGAGTTAACAGCTAGTGAGCCATTCCTATGGGTCAAGTGCTGCATTTGCATTTTGATGGGATGTTATCAAGTAATTAATGCACCAGTCAGGATTTATTACCTCAGGAGTGAACTGAAAGGTTCATTACAAAATCGGTTTCACTTGAAGATAGGCATTTCCTCAGAGTTAGCTTTTGACATGTTGTTCCTAGCTCTCTCTGCCTGTGGCAGCAATGGTAGAAGGCCAGTGAGGTGAAATTCATTGCTTAATAAGGGCATTCACTTTGGGTATTCTTGTGATAATAAATGTATACATCAAGGCCGCACTGCCTTGTCAGTTTAATTGCTTCTTGTGCTCCTTAACAAGCCAATCTTAATCAGTCTGGACCATGTTATGAATAATTTAGGGATCAGCAGACTTCACGCTTAATAAGATGTACTAGATTATAAAACTTAAGTGCACTGTTTATAGAAAGCATGCAAAACACTTTAAGTTTTTATTAGCAGCAAGGAAAAGGAAAAAAAAAAAAAAAAACCAAACCAAAACCAAACGCAAACCTAGTAGTAAGTTATTCTAACGTTTGCAGTTTGTGAGCAACAGCTGTGTTTCTTAACGCTGTAACCCCCCTCCACTTTTGTTGAAGGCCCACGGTTCAGACTTTCTATCCCCCTAAGCCTCCCTCAGACATAATGGGAAATTTGAGTAGGCCATGAGATTAAAGCTCAGAATCGATGGCCAACCAGCAATTGTCATTTTAGAAAACATTCTTTTATCTTTTTAAATGCAAAGCAGATCTTATTTTAAAACATTTTCTGATGGACAAAATTATCTTTTTGTTGTTGGTGGTTGATGGCCTACATGGATTTTAATGCAATTATTTAGATTTGAGATTGGGCTGCCAAACCTGTATCAGCAATAGGATTTTTAAATGTTTTTCCTTTGTTTAATAATACAGGTGAAATGCAGGATAGGCTGTAAATCATTTCTTACATAAAATGTGAATTATTAAAGTAAAATACATTTTATTTGTTAAGGTAATACAGAAATACATTAAAAAAATAACAGAATAGTCTCCAGTCTCTCTGAGCTTATGATTTCTCCATTTAATAAGTACTGTTTGATTGAAAAGGAACGTTTAACCTTTTTGTTTTAAAAGAATCCTTTGTCCTCCATTTTACCTCAACATTTGCAGGCTGTAAGTCGTCCACAGAGTAATGCATCATTCAGTTTATGACATCTAATAAAGGCCTACTGCAAGCATTAGAACCAGGTGCTTCAACAATTTTCCTGTCTGCTTGTAGCTGCTTCTGCTTCTCTTGTAGCCTAAAAAGAAAAGAAAAGAAAAAAAACCACCAACAAAACCCCGCAATATTTTTCACTGTTTCCTTTTTTATTCCTTTCGGTTTAGGCCTTGACACTGCTGACAGCACTATGGTATCACTTGATGTGCGTGTAAACAATAACTGCGTGTATTTCTGAACACACAGAGTATTTATTAGTATAAATAAAGTTAATTAAAGGGTATGCTTTCAGTCATTAGATAATGTATTAAAATAATGTTATCATTCAAATACATTTATGAATCAGAAAGATAGGTACCAGTAAATGAAAAACAGCTTCAAACCTATTTCCCAACCTATAGCTGGACTATCATACTCCTTTGTTCTTGTGCAGGTTAATAGAGATTGAGGAGATGGGCAGAGGAAAAGCAGTGCAATTTTCTGCTATTTAAGCTTGGCGAAATGGCACTCTTCAGGAAGCAGCAAAAAGTATGAAAGCGTAATAGGCATTTTAAAAGTAGAAGTCCATATAGCTGCTTGAGGGATCCTCAGATTTAGGCATGCATAGAATCACGAATGAGATAATCAGCATTGTGAAATTGAAACCTGTCTGCTGCCTGCTGCTGTTCTTCCCTCTTTCAGTGGAGTGATTTGTAACACTCATCTTCTTCAGGCAAGGCAGCCTTCAAGATTATCCAGAACTGTCAATAGTAATTGCCAAAGTATTTTATTACCTACAGAAAATCAAAGGAATTTTATAACCAACAGTTATCAAGTTTCAATACACGGTATAAAGAGCGCAATTTTAGTTGGAATACAATTGTGTTTGGCTTGCTTTAATGTTCTTGAGACAATTCCTGTGCAACCAACTACAACATTTACTGTATTTAAGCTGGAGGCAAGAATATGCATGTGTATGTGTAATTCTAAAAAATTGCATAATGTTTACAAACTTCTGCAAGCAAGTGGTTTTTAATTGCCATACAAACTATGCCTCAGCTAATTACTTCTAAAAGGAATGAGGTTTCTATAAAACTCGAGGTGACATTTTGAAATTCTGACAGTAGATGTAAGTTTAACTGGGGCATTCTCTGTCATGAGGTAAACAAAGTGCCTGGAAATCAGCAAAATATGACACTGAAAACATTAATGTTGTAGCTCTTATTATGTTCTCCGAATATTATTGCTGTGTGAACAGCAGTTGTGATTGTTGGACACTCACTTAACATAGTTGTCATGCTACAGGGTCATCCATGATTCAAAGCTTTTCAGATGCTTAGTTTCTTACTCAGGTTATGCAAGAGCAAGGACTGCATGCTCTGTCTAACAGTGTTTTTCTGAGCCATGCACCTCACTTTCTTTTCCTGATACCAGGCAAAAGGAAGGTGTGACTGTCTGAATGCCTCGTGGGAGAAAATTCAGTTTCTGTTTTTGACAATGTATTTCACCTCTACTTCATAATGTCAAGACTGCAGTGACATGACTATCTCTATGTGTTCTTTTAAAAACAAATGCACAAATTTATTTGTGAAAAATTAATTGGTGTGGGGAAATGCATCTTCTTAAGTCACAAAAAAGGTGGATACACTTGTACTTTGAGACATGTGGACAGGATTTTATTCACAGCACCAAAAAGCAGAAAGCAGGTATCCTTTCTACTGAGAGGCTGTGCTGAAAGAGAAATAAACCACGAAAAAATTTTATACTAGTACAGCCATGAAGCCATGAGCGTTAAAGAGAGCTCTCCTTTCAACTGTTAGCTCCTTGCTCTTTCTACATAAGCTTTTGTTTTTTTTTTAAAAAAGGGCATATTAATTAAATTATTAATTGTTATTAAAAGGGTAAAGTACTTTACCAAGAACCTCTTTTCATAATATGGTAATAGATGAAAAATTTAGCAAAATGGTAATTAGGGGAGAGGTTATTTATATACTATTAAAATGCTGATGTTGTAATTATCAGAGACTTATTCAATTACACTGGGTAATAGACATTTTTAATATAAGGAAGATCGCTAGCCTGCTGGAAATTTCCTAAGATGAAACTACATTGAATTTTGTATTTTTTTTACTCTTATAATTTATACTAGGGTTGTTTTTTGGTTTTTTTTTTTTTTTTTTTTTTTTGAAACGTGTATAATACATGCAGTGATG
>JBCJKH010019875.1:41294-56345 GCA_039877255.1 Loriculus beryllinus
TTTTTTTACTCTTGGAATTTAGACTAGGGTTGTTTTTTGGTTTTTTTTTTTTTTTTTTTTTTTTTTGAACAGTGTATGATACATGCATTGATGTGTCATTCCATCTAATATTTCCAAATGGATTACAGAGGTGTATTTTGTGCTCGCATTAGCCAGAATTGTGCAGATGTTTAAGCACCTCAGCAGAAACTCAGTAGCCTCACCTGCACATCCTGAAAGGAGAAATATTCAGGGCTAACATAGAGTTAATACAATAACAGAATTACATTTCTTGTTTACTTTGACCTGTGGGTTTGAACTGAGTAATGACAGGACAAGTTGATGTTTGCACTTATCTGGGTCCAGAACTTAATATTTAAACTAGATGAGTGCAAATGCTATTCCTCTTAGCCCATGACTTAGAACATTGTCCCATTGATAAATCTGGAATTGGCAAAAGCAGTAACTAAGCGTGCAGTGTGGGAATTTTATCACTCTAGCATACAAATTTAAAATATTGATCTTTTTGTTTGATTCGTTTTATCTTAGACTTTGCAACTTGGGTAGTATATTTACTGTAAGAATTTAGAAGTCTCATTAATTTTTTTATTAAAAGGAAGGAATATAAACAGTACAGAGGAAGCATATACCATATTATTCCAAATACCGCATAGCTCAAAAAATGGTTAGTGATCATTTTTCTATTCACATGTAGGATCATGGAGACTGTCATGATAAAATGGTGATATGTACATCTGTAATATGGATATGTAATTCCATTTTCTCAGAAGAGGAATAAAATGTCTCCAATCCCAAATTGATTGTAGTATTGGCATGTAAAGATTCAGAGCATACAAACAAAAAAATAATTCTGTCTGTGCAAAGCTGTACTGTGCCTTAAGTTAATCTAAAATGTCTGGTAATAAAATTAAGTTAATCTTTCTTAAGTGTTCTTTTTCCTTAAAATATCCAAAAGCAAGTTGTTGGAGGGAATCAGAAAAGAGGGCATTTGTTGATTATAGTTCAGCTATATCTTTCTGCTAGAACATAGGGCCTAACAATGCTCCAGTTAATTTCGATTTAGCACTAGCACAACTTGTGTTATATTAGTGCAGCTAGCCTTATTTTTCACCAGTTTGAATGAGAAAATCCTAACTATCTCTCATTACTAGAGAGAAATAAATTGCATTTCTTCCTTAAATCTTTGTTTGTTCAAACACTGTGCTGTTGCATTTAACATTGGATTAGATAGGGTAAGAGGAAATACTGAGAAATTTTACAGCTGTATTTGTACAGAGCTGCATCTGATTGCCACCTCCTGTAGTGTGAGCAGTGGTAAGTGAACTGTTTCTGTGTTGTTCACTCACTCAGTCAGATCGAAACTCAGCTCAATAGCATTAAACTAGTTCCCATTTGAAAGATTTGTCTTACAAAACCCTGAAAACTGCTCTGAACATGCATACATTGATTTTGTTGCTGGAATCTCCTGAGCTTTGATGAAAAGGAAACTCCACATGCAGGTGAAAGAGGGTTTACCTCTTCAATATTAAAAAGAGAAGATTAAGGATTTTTGTTCAGCTAAGGCTGAACTAATCAGTTGGCATGCAAGGGTAAGAGAGTTGGCCTAACACCTATAATACAATAATGTTATTTTCTGTAGTTGAACAACAAGTTCAAATGTCTCCAATAGTTGTTTCTGAGTAGCTGTCTACTATTATTCCCATTTGCACAGCTAATTGAATGTCCTGGGGTGCATGTGTAAAGGTTTTTATTTTAGCCACAGAGAGGAGTATTTGTCGTGTACTGGGGAAAATTTGTTTAATTTTTGTCCTGGAAAAGATGCAATTGTTATGTCAATTTACAGAAGAACATCTGAATGGTACTATCCTAAATGCTGAGCAGTTTAGTATTCATGGAGGAGATAAAGCATTTTTTGTAATCAGAAGTTTAGTTCCATTCCATTTGGTTCTATTAAAGCATAAAAATAATGGAGATGAGTGATTTTCACAAACTTTCATGTTTTGCTCTAAAGAAAAAGAGATGTTCTTCCAGGCTTGTAAGCTGAAGAACCTTTCTTTTTTGTCCTTGCTACATACATCTTCTGCACTGTACTTGCTGTTACCATAGCACATACAACTGTGATTTTTTGTGGAAGAAGAGTGGGGTATCCTTGGTTTGCACACCGAATCACTGAGAACATCATCTTAGGGAACACAATAGTTTTTCACCTTCAGTTGTCCCATCTGGCTTTCTCTTGTATTCATCTGTGAAAATTGAGGTAGCACAAACATTGCCTGAAATTGCGCCACATGTAACAGTTTGGGAGATGTACAGGGAGAAAGCAGTAATCTTTTAAATGAGCTAGCTATGCTGTAAGATATCATAGCATGCTACAAATATATCTAAACCCAAGTCTTATCAGCCGTGCTTCTGATCTGTAGCAAGAAATGCAATAACAAAACTGAAATGAATGCTACAGACGCAGATAAAGCTAGATAAGAGATTTTCAGAAAATAGATTACATTTATTTTCTGTCATTTATAAAAATCACTTGGTTTTGCCTTTTAGGCATATGTTGGTTGCATTCTTGTACAGCATGGTTCTTCTTCAGCAGATCTGCTCCCCTGCCATTGTTAAAGTGAAGTCACACTCCAGAAACTTATGGAAGTCCAAAAAAAAAGTGTAGCTTCTTAACCACATCTCCTAGTATTTAAGCTAATGATGGCTGATCTGGAAAACTAATCGATGTTGATGACTTAGCCTTACTTCAGTCTGAACATAGAGCAGAGTTGACAAGAAAAACAAGCTCTGGAATGACTCACGGGACTAGAGGATTATTCGTCTAACTTAATGCAGTTGTGAATAATCTTCAAGTCCTGCTGAAAAAACGATGTGTAAATACTGCTTAGTAAATTTGAGTTAAAACTCAAGTGTATTTAATGACCGCATATATTCTTAAAAGTATTTAGTACTTTTATTGCCAGAGAAATATTTATTTTACTACAGCATTTCCAGTTTTCTCAACTTAAGAGACTCTCAATTGCACACCTATAGCAATTCTAAACTGAGGAATTTGAAAGCAGTAATGACGAGTTTAAGCCAGTTGAGATTTAAAAGAAGGCTGCTGTCATTTCAGAATTACATTATTCTATTGGAATTTGTTTCATACTGTAATTCTGTTATACCAAGAAATGCTAGTTATAAGGGTAGAAGCTGAACCAGTAGCAGGGTTTTTTTTGTTTTCCTAAGCCAATCCATAAAGATGCCTCTTCAGCTCTTTGATGTGCTAAGGAAGTGTTAAATCAAAGTGGATCCTCATTCTGCATCTTGAGACAGAATACTGCTTAAGCCAATTGTTACTACTCCTGAATGTTTTAGACAGTGAACCACGCATCTCCCTCTGCACTTCAGAGAAGATTGTAGCAGTCATCCTGTGCCACCTGCTATCACTTAATTAGTATAATCATCTAATTTCCAGTTGGAAATAATGGCATCATGCACTTTTTAGTTATTGTAACCAACATAATATATTCCAAATTATGTTACACTAACATTATGTGATTTAGGTATTTTAGGAGGGGGTGTTTGCTTTGCATTTACACACTGGTCTTTCTGATCTTGACTCCCACCCAGCAGCAAAAGGTCAGAACCAGTTTTATGCATTATTATGATCCCAAAGATATTGCTGATTCATATCATAACTCTGCAAATGAGCCATTGGTAAGTATGATTTAACATTTAGTGGACAGAGAAGAGAATAAATAATGAAAGCAGCAGCTCATCATAATACGATAAAGACCCAAGTTGCAAATACCTGATTTGTTAGCAAAATCGATTTTTTTAGAAAGAAAATGTTGGTGATCATATATGCAAGTAGGATTTTATGTACTTTCTATTTAGGGTTCTCAGTCTAAGGAATGATCTCCATTGATCAAAACAGGTCTTAATGTTTAAACATTACTATATTGCAGCATTTTTTTTCCTCCTGGAGATTACATCACAGCAAATGAATAGGTAATAAATGGGTCAATTTAGGGCAGCTTCATTTCACTGGACAGTTCTGGGCTATGAGGCTTCAAAAACAGAAAGAGAGAGAAAAAGAGAAAGAAATAGGCCATGACATGAAGGGACACAGGCAAACCTCAGCCACTGTCAGAGTTAACCCTCCCCCCATTCCCAGTGAATGTCTGGCTAAGCGAAGCACTGCCACATATGTATCAGGCAAGGTTATTACCACTCTGCTCTGTAAACATGCTGTGCCTCCTGGACATCTTCTATTTTTATTTCATTTTTGTGTTATATCTTATATGTAAATCTAGGCTGGCGAGAGTCAGGAAGCCAAAGCATTGGGCCAAATTCATTCCAGGTGCAGTTGCAGGTCCATTGACTTCAACAAAATTACACCTGGGATGAATTTGGTCTATTATTAACTATAGAGATTACATGTCCAGCTTCCTTAGTATACTGAAATACCCAGAATACATATATATAATGAAGTATGTAATTACAGTCCTGGTTTTAATTTGTGTTCCTAAGTGTGCTGATGTTTTTGCACATGTTTATAGTTATAGCTATGCTATTGTAATATATTTTTGTTTAGTACAAATATGTTTGAGTTTTTCTCTAAAACAAAGATACACACATAGTGTTTACTTTCCAAAGTCTTAGTAAGTCTTTCAAAATCCGTATGATGGATGATTCCACAATTACTATATTAAGTTAAATTGTATTGGCCTTAAATATCACATATATATACATATATACATGTGCAGCGCATCCTGATACTGCCATTTAAAAATATTCTGCAAACAATGAGCTCAAGCTCTTATTGATTATATGTTAATCAATATGCACAAGTTGGTGATCTTGTCAGAGCTCATAGGAGCCAATAGAACTGTTACCTATCAATATTAAAGATTTCATTCATTTATACATTTCCTGTTCCAAATAGTACATAACTCAGTTGACAGAATTTTTTTTCTGGCCAAAACCAAAAACTAGGCATTTTTTTAAACGGGCTCTTCCTCCATCAGGAGCTGTAAAAAGAATAATTATGACTTACCTCTGCATACGTCTTCAAATTCTGTTCATATCCCCTCTATCGTTTTGTACATTCCTGCATCTTGCAGTATTACACACTGTGAAGACCTAGTAAGCGAGTTAAAGTCAGATGACGCTAACGAATCCCAGCGCAAATGACTGAATCAATAGGAAACCAGCCACTGCTGTTTAAGTGTATCGATAAATGTACCTTTATTTTCTCTTGAATGGATAAGTGTCGCAGTTAAGAGTCCTATGGATCTCTTAATTGAAAGTTAATTTTAAATCAATAAAGAGAGTCATTTAAATATTGATCAGTCCTTTCTACACGAATTGTTAGCTGATTTTTTTTTTTTTTGAAACAACTTTGTTTAAATGCAATCAATAGCCCACAATCAGTGTGTTCCATAAAAAATTGACAGATGTTCCCAAAATGCCTGCTAGGCATAATCTTATCTGTTTACATATGTGGCATAGATATTTCAGTCCTTTTCAAACATACCTAGGCATTGATGGCAGAAATGTGTTCAGCACTCTTAAAAGACATTCTTCCTCTTGTTTTTCATTAAGGCGGCTTAAAATTAAAGATTTCTTGGATTTCCTTTGATTGTACAAGTAATATTGCTATTGTTTTATTAATGCAGGCAGACTGCAAAAGAAGAATGCTCTTGTTTTGCACACAGGGAAAAGAGAAGCACTTATCTGAAGCACATGTACTCTGGAATTTGTGTGTCATAATACATCAGATGTGTTACTATATGCAAAATGATACTTAGCTTTTAATTATATAGACATTTCTGTGCACAGTGTGTATGCACATTAAATAGTTATCATTTTAGCTTTATTTCTTGGATCTCATCTCTCCTTCTCCACAGCAGCATATAGCCAGACTTCATTTCAGTTTGACAAAGCAGATAGTAAAGTTAAAAGGACAGAAATTTCATTTCATGAGATTCGTTAAGATTAACCTAGTAACATAAACTTAGCTACATGTAGATTTCAACTTTTAAGCAAATACAACACTCTTCTAACCTGCCTTCTCACAACACTCTTGGTAATTTGCCCACAGTGGCCTGCTACAGCTTAAGTTTGTCACACCTAGTGCTGAAGTCAGACTGGACAGGCATATGAATTGCTTTTTTCTCCTGCACCCTCTAATTATAAAGTCATACTTTAATGTACACAGTTCTGTAGTCCTTTATTATTACTTTCCTTAGTTTTCAGTTTTCAAAACCAGTGCATTTTAGTGAAGGTTTGTACTTCTAGGTAATTAAGCCTTTTTTTGAAGTATGAGAGGATAATTATAACAAATCTCAAAATTGTAATGATACAATTTTGTCAAAAGTAACATTTTTATTTTCAGTGATCTGACTTAAATATAAAAGAAAATTTACTATTATTTTGACTGGCATCTGACTGAAAAGTATCACTATAATTTTATTTCCTTTCTAAGTGACAAAAAATTAAGTCCCATAATTAAAACTGTTTATGACACATAGTAATTTAAGGCAGAAAATAATAAGCAAAATATGTTTTTTCAAGACTACTATTTAAGGAGAATAGGAGTTTCCTGGGGAAAAAAAAAAAAATCCGTTGTGCTGTATAATTTACTCTATTTTTGCTATTAATACAAATGCTTCTCGCTGTTCTGAAAATCCACTATTTTTTAATCCAGCATTATTGTCCTTTTAATGCAACCTTTCAAATCCATTTTATTCCTTTTTCTGTTATAAAAGCCATATTAAAAGGGAAGATTGCAAGGGTATCATTGGTTCATATGCATACGGGTTCAGCATGTGCGATGCTGTTTCTAGGATCGGCCTTAAGATGTGACTGATAGATCTTATTTGTCTGATAGAGTTGACCAGGGAAATAGAGCTACAGCTGGTTACTTCATTAGGTCCTCTCATTGATTGAACCCTGCTGAAGTGATGCAGCAGGCTCCTGAGATAACTGCTGGTAATAGAACAAAATGAATTCTTATCACAGAGATTGGAAAGGCCATTAACCCTGGCCTCCAATGCTTTTCAGAGGTCACAGACAGGAAGCCAAGCGGTGACTGGGAAAACTGTTTTCTGTCTAACTACAGGTCATGTTAGAGGGGGTGTGTGACTTTTTTACCCTTCAGCTTCTGTACAGATGAAACTGTTATACTGGCAGATGTTAATAATCAGCTGTAAATAAATATTGGAAGCAGAAGAAGAAAAATGAGAAAGCAAGGGAATTTATTTCAATAAATATTTAATAAAAGAGCAATTGTTACTGTTATATTTACTGCCAGTTCTGCTGTAGATTTTTGACTAATACTTTTCCATATAAATTGAAAAGAGAAATACGTAAAGGCACTTAAAAAAGGAAATTTAATATGCTTTTATATAAAAATACCTTTCCTTCCTTCCTTCAAAGATGGGGATTATAATTGCCTGCTGCTTGCCTGCTTGCCTTATTTGGCAAGCCTATCACCAGTTCATCTGTGAATTAGTGCAGGGCGCTGTTTGCCTTTCACCTGGTTGAGAAGGGTATATATCTAAGTAACAGTCCTATAATTTACATTTAATGCAACCTTTCAATTGACCAAGAGCCCACAACCTAAGCCCCCATCTCACAGCTGAGGACTTTCCCACATTTGTCAAGTCAGTGCCACTCCAGCATCAGCCAGGAGAAATCATCCGTTTAAAGCCTGGAGCTGCACATGACAATTTTTCTACCGCTCATGAAAAATCCAGTCATGGCAGAGGCAGCTTTGTGTGTTACTTGCTTGAGTCTTGCCTTGAGCAGCGGTGTCATATTATACACATGGATTAAGAAAATATAGTGGGATGCATCTTATAAAATAAAAGGGAACATTTTCTTTTTATTACTGACATACATAAGGCAATGCAGATATGTGATGTAGGTTGTTTTTAGCAGTGTGTTGGTGGCTTCTATCCTGGTGATTGTGATTTAATTTCAGTGTCTGTGGTCATGTGGTATTCTCTGCTGGAGCCAATCTTTCACAAGGAGCAAGTTCATTTAAATGTAAATGGGGTCCTGTGGATGGAAAAAACTACATACTTCATGTCTTCAGCGACCCACCCAAGCATTTGGTTTGGCCTTCCATGCATAAATAATAACAAGAAGGTATGCTGTCATTGCCTTGCTTGAAACATCAGAAGTGGTTTGGCACGGCAGAAAAACAAAGTACTAAAAAGAGATTGGTTTGGATAAACTCACAGTTCAGATCCTCATCCTGATTAAACAGTGTAAAAAAAAAAAAAAAAATGAAAGAGTTATGGAGTTATTTTGAGGACTTGTGAATTACAGGAACAGATGTAAACCAACTCAAGCTAAGAACATGCCATACCTAAAAATACTCTGAAGTAGCAGAAAACTTGTCATTTTGTTAACTGGAATGGATTTTTGCTCTTAATTGTTTGTAGCAATTTGCAAGTGTGGGATGAGTATGTGGTATAAGTGGTAATATAATTAGCATTATTTTAACATAAAAATGCAAACCTACATTTTCTAAGTAGTTACCTTCCCTTCCACTGAAACATAGAAAAATATTACATAACTCTAAAGTATGTGTGGCTTTTTTTAGCGTGTTATTAAATGTGATAAAATAAAATGCTTTTTCTTTATTACTGATGTATACAGGGAGATATGAATGCACACCTTTTTATCAAAATCTTTGTTGCATATATATTTTCATACTGCTGAATTCATGTGTTGTCTTCTCACAGAAATACTCCAAGTGTATTTCAACAGAACTGAAAAATCTCCCTTATAAATTTCCTTTCCCACTGAATGAAATCATAGACAGCTTTTCATCTACGGGGATGAATAGATATATTTTCAGAATTATTTCATTAAAGGCACACTTTTATTTATCTCATTTATTAAGAATGTTATGTTCTGTTGCAGATGTTTGAGGGTATGTCACATAGGCCTGGAACCTCAGTGTATGATACCTTTAGTGAAACTTACTTATGAAACATTCAAACTTCCAGGTAGTTGTGCTCTGCTATAGTAATTTAGCAGGATTTTGACTTTGTTCCAGAGTATGTTATAAGGGACTGGCATTTACTATTTTCAGAGATTTTTCCAGAATATTTTATAAGATTTTGTCTTCGTTTTATAAAGTAGCATTAGTTCAAGATGAGCTAGATTTAAGCAATACAAAACTTGATATCCAGGGTAAGAAACAGGATATTAGTGTTTATGTTACTCAGCTATATTAGGCGTAGCTGTGAATCCAATAATTTTATTTTGCTGGCTTCAAAACCTAAAATGTTCACCTGTTGGTCCCTCTTCCTTTATTTCATTGAACTGGTTAAGTAACAGTAAGCAAAGCTGTATGTTTAGTTTTCATAAAGAGTCCAGTGAAATAACTACATTATAGATATATAGTAGCTGAGCTAATACGTTTTTCTGTCTGACATATTATTCACTATTTGTGGAATATATGTGTTGTGCTATTTGTCATTATTAAGTTACATCCCATAAAGACTGTTTTCCACAGAGCCTCTTAAGTCTTCTAGATATACTTGCTGACAATCCCGTATTGTTAGAATTTTTTAATCAAAAAAATCAAGCTCTAATGCTGGCATGGCAATTCAGAATTATAGATGCTTCCAGTCTGCTTCTATCAAAAGTCATGGCAGCACACATGATACCTGAAAGGCGATGTTACTGGTTGCAATGTGGACATGTGGGTTGGTTTTATTTTGTTTTGTTTTGTTTCTGTTGGTTGGTTGTTGTTGTTTGTAATACATGAAATTATTTCCTCAAGTGCCTTTTATTTACCATTGTGATTTGCAAGACTTACAAAATTATTGGAGAGACAAGTCCACCTCCAAGTTCACTAGTCTAAAGGAAGAGACTTGAAAAAGCAGTGCGAATGTCAGGCACTTCATGACAGAAAGCAAATCCTATGGTAGGTGGTACTAATCTTATATAACTCTTGAAGATTTTTGAAGGCACTTTTATGAAGGTGGCATAGCAATTGTGATATAGAAAATAATCTAAAGACCGCTGATAGACGAGGAGTGATACTTTTTTTGAGAAAATACTAGGTTCCTATATAATAATCAGCTATGACAGAGAATCACCACATTGATTAATTTTAAGGTAAATTAGAGAAGACTTTGAATAAGGCCTTTTGAAAGAAGGATCTCTTTGCTGATTTGTGTTAAAATGAATTGATATGGTTCTATCAAAACAACAGTTTATCATGTCATGGATATTGTGAAAATTATGAGCATCCTTAATTTAGTCTCTTTTTTTTCTCTTTTTTTTTTTTTCTGTAGAAAATTTAATGGTATCGTCTTTTGGAAATTATTGAAAATCCACTTAAAAATTGGCAAACAAATAAATATCAGCCTTTGCTTAAAATGGACACAGGGAAAGCTTTTCCCCAGAAAATTGGTCACAGCTTTATTAAAACAAATAGTTAACTACAGACAACCAAGAATTTAGTGCCTGAATTTGTATTTTGCAAGATGATATTTTATTGTAACATTAACATTTCTCCTCAAATTTTGCAGCAATATATTTGACTAAGGTACCCAAAGGACTAAAAAAGCCAGTTGCTCACATGTGCCAAAGAATTTGTTTACAGCCAGCTTTCTAGGAAGGAATTAAGTCCACTTTGCTTGCAACCATTTTCAATTTGGGAAGTAATGCATGTGAACCTTCTTGAGGTCTAATTATTGAAGCATGAAACCACATAAATATGGATGGACTGATAGAATTAATAATGTCTTGCCCAGGTAGGGAGATGGGGGGCAAGTTCCTAACTGTATCTGGAACTGGGTGAACTGGCTCTGGAATTTAAGTTGATGTTCCTGGAAACTTAAAATTAGATATGGCAGTTTCTCCAAAAACTGACACATACACAGGCACTACTGTTTTACTGTTGCATGTAAGGTACATCTCATCATATTTTTGTAGACCCTATAATAACAAATGGAATTTCTGGTTTTGTTTTCTTGCACTTGTAGGCTTTGATGAATGTTACACATTTTTTTGCTGTCCATGTCCAATTTAATCAATATTACAAATGCTCCCTTGTGGTAGGCGTGACAGTGGCAATAAAGTGAAATTTCCACAGCTTTTACCCATTGAAATTCTCAGAGGGCAAGATTCTTATAAACTTCACTTTGCTTCCTCTGTAGTAGATTTAATAGCTCCATTCAGGAAGAAAGTACGATGTGCTTTCTTATCTTCAAGATGCAGATAGTAAATCGATCTTTATTCTCTTTCCAGCTCTTTAAAATCTTTTAATTTTTATACATTCTTTTACCATGAGTGTTAACAAATGTACTTGACTCCAGAATTATAGTTATGTCCCAGTGTGACTCTGCATTTGAAAATGGGGGCATTAACTGAAGTAAATTTCAGACATTCCCAATATTTATGAAACTGGTATAATTTAGGTTAGCTTAAGGCTGTTTGGAATACCTTTTTCTACATACGGGAATTGCCAATGTCCATTTTGAATGAACCAGTTACATTGTCTCTCTGCCACAGGGCATCCTTTTAATTTTAAGGCTTTTCTCCCAGCTATTAAACCTTCTTTTAGGCATTTGTGTGCTGCTGAAGCAATGAAAAACAACCTTATCAAAACTTAAGATCTGGTCTTTAGTCCCAGAGTTCATTATAATAGCTTAGAACTTGTGTTGTGTGCTTCTAGTTATTTTGGTGTCCTCTATTACAAAG
This sequence comes from Loriculus beryllinus, assembly GCA_039877255.1. Taxonomy (NCBI): domain Eukaryota; kingdom Metazoa; phylum Chordata; class Aves; order Psittaciformes; family Psittacidae; genus Loriculus; species Loriculus beryllinus. The sequence goes on from JBCJKH010019875.1 coordinate 53,013, forward strand.
AATTACTGTATTGTCTTCTTCTTGTACAATGCATCATTTGGGCTCAGCAGTCACTAGCGTAGCTCTACTTCATTCTTCATGACTGATTATTTGTCTTATTAAATTCTCCCCTAACAAAGAAAGTCTTGAAACATTGGAATAGAAAGAGGTAGAGAAATGTTCACACTTCTAAGAAGATAAGCCACCAGTTTTAGCCTTTATTTATATTATGTTATCATTTCTGTTGCCATTACGCTCTTTCAGTGAGGAATAAACAAACAGTAGGAGGAATATTAAATAAGGGGTTTAGGCAAATTAGGCTAGATAAAAAAACAATAAAAAAGATTCAACACAATTCAAATGAAACAGCAGGGTTCTAAATGATACTCCTCGTCTATAAAACTGTGTATGTTGCTTCACTGTTACTTGGTAGGCCAACTGTTTTCATTTTATGTACTATAAAATTATTCTAACTGCATTTCTGATTAAACAAGGGTGGGGACACTTTAAAATAGAACAGGCTGTGTACTGTTTTCTTAATCATAGGAGCCCTAGAATAATTATCAAGCAGTGTTTTCCATAGAGTTGATCTATAATTCATCTGAGAAAGAAAACATCTTTCCAATAAAAGATTTTTTTGTCCTCAATTTTTCAAGGGTTTCGTTTTATTATTGTCATTAACCCAATTATCAAATTTCACAACTTCTTCACTTCTCAACTACTAGCCTTCATAGGCTTGTAACTGGAGGGGAAAAACATAGGTGGAGACATTCAGTGAAAAGTTTTTTACAAGGGTTACAGTTTTATTAAGTTACAGCCAAGGGAATTTAATTGAGGGAAGGTTTTTGGAGAGTGGCTTGTATTTTTTTTGACAGTTTGTAGTATTTTCAACTCCATAACTCAACAGTCATGAGACTGCATTAAAATTCCTGAGATTTATAAAGCAGTCAAATTTGAATTATCTGTGAAAAGATTACCTGGGTTGTGGCTCAACTGAAGACCATCTGCTGCCCACACCACTGGTGCTGCCCATAGCTGCAGAATACATGACAAAAAATAAGTATTTCTCTATCAGGCCTGCTCTGCTGTCATTTAATGCTGTTCCTTCATTCCATAGGTAGCTGTTTACAAGTGAAAGTAAGTGAATTACTTCAAAAGTATGCTAAATGGGTTCTTTTAGTGTAGTTTACATATAGTTTTGCTTTATTTAAGTAATCCCACATCTATAGTACCCTGGATAATTGCAAGTTGATTATAACACATTTGTGTTAGAATTTTAGGCTTTTTGCTTAAGCATTTAGAAATGGTGATACTGTTTTTTGGATTGTTTATTCCTCTTCTGTTTTCCACACAATTATGGCAGTATCTTATTCTGCTTTGTTGTCTAGTGAAAGCTTATATACTTGCATAATTCTGTTGCATAAACCATCATGAGGCTTTCAATAAAAGTTCCAAAAGCTGAGTACTCTTCATACATTTTTGTAACTAGACACATCTTCCATGTTGCCAGCAGTAATGAACATCTATAACTTAGCTCGCAGAAGCACCCTGACTTTGGTAGTTAGAGGCTAAGCAGCAGGGCTTGACTTTCTGTAGAGGGCCATTATTTGGCCATGAATGAATGACAGAAGCAGGACTGAAAACAATTTTCTGTGAAAACTTTTCTATTTTGAATGCAGGAATATATGAAATAAGTCTTCATTAGACTTCAGTCAGCAACTGCATCCAAAAGCAATTCATTGAAAACAGCTGAACCTGTGTGCTGTCTTTGAAGTATTTAGCAATTTTACTTTCACCCTTGATTTTTTTTTCATTAAAAACTAGAGGTTGAGTTCAAACTTAGTTTTGTTGAGTTTATAGTAGTCTCAAGTGATATTTCTTATACGATTTTCAATTACTAACTTGCAGAGAAGAGAGTTGAATCAGATTCCATTTTCAGCTTGTTTCTGTTGAAGGTATGGTAGCTGGGTTTTCAGAAAGCTGAAATATACTGCAGGCTCCCAAAATGTACCTTCAGACCATTCCTGGTTTTGTTTTGTTTGGAAAGGCAGCATGTATGCACTTGTAATAGCTCACAGAACACAGTGGGAATAGTATTTTTTTTTTCTGTTTCAAAAATTGACTTTAAAAGTCTTAGTTAAATGAAGATAACTAGTTTTTTTTTTTTTTAATTGATACCTGAATTTTCTTATCCCAGAGATGCAAAATGGTTTTATTTAATCCCATGACTGATGTGTTACAGTGTTAAGCTAGTTCTTTTTTTTTCATGTTGAAGCAGCTAACTTCCCTAGTTAGGAGCAAGTAAAAAGTTTTATACTTCTGATTCCTTGTGTTCACAGTTTCTGTTGAAGTCAATTTTGTCAATTAATTCTTCTTTGTCTGTATAGGTATATATATATATGAACATAATGAAGTTCAACTTTTTATCAGCTTTGTGAGGTGTTATTCAAAAGAAGTGTTCCATACCTGTATGCATAAATCTTGGAATTGGCACAGGCCATGCAAGCAATTTAACCTTAGTTATCCTGCCAGGCTGACATCCTCTAGAGATACAGAAATGTGCATATGGTCCCTCTTAGCTGTCAGCTTAAACATGGCATTTGTTAGTCTGACAAATTGTATTCTGCGCGTGATAGAATCAGTGAAGAATGTCACCTCATTGTCACATGCAGTCCAAAATAGAAACTAACTCAGAAAAACCTTGGATTAAGAGTCTCTTCCTGTTTCCTCATCATTTTGAGATTGTAACCAGTATGTTTATCTGTGCTGATGCTGATATTGAGTATGTCAAGTGTGCTGGGCTAACCAGATGTATGAACTTTAGCAAAGCATCTGGATGAATAAAAATTACAGGCTGATGATTAATTCCTGCCCAGATAGTGTTCATACTAAATAAATAATGCCCTATTTCATCTCCACAACAAATTCTGAGAAGAAAACCTATGACGCATTTCTTGGTTCCCCAACCTGTGCTTGTGATACAGTCTGTTAAAAATACAGTGGGCAAACAAAGTCTTGAATCTAGTTTCTGCAGTGAGTTGAACTGGACCACTCGTTCTTAGTCATGAAATACATTTTAAAAGGTTTTATGAGTAGCAAGCAGATAAATATGCTGTACACATAGGAAAGAAAGAGGATCCCTGCCCAAGTTCGAGTACCAAGCTTCTTTATTTTTGAGACAATATAGAAAAAAAGGGGCCTTTAGGAGGAAAAGCATGGTGCCTGCACTAATAGCTTCATCTTGCATCCTCATAGTTATCTAAAATGCTTGTGCAGTATTTCATGTGTCCCCACCTAAGCAAATCTGACTGACTGGACAGATCAGGAAAATAAAGGTAGCCAACTAGGACTGTG
>JBCJKH010019877.1:0-28823 GCA_039877255.1 Loriculus beryllinus
GATGTACTCTAGGTTACCCTGCTCTTGCAGGGGGTTGGACTAGATGATCTTTTGAGGTCCCTTCCAACCCTTGGGATTCTGTGATTCTGTAATAGGCATCATGTCTTCAGTGCTAGAGTACCTCTTGTATAGATCTATCCACAGCAGTAACCCAGAAGTTTTTAAACTTTGTTTTTTCTTTTAGTTGTGAAAATGAATACTTTACTGGGGAGGAACGCAAAAAGCTTTTGGGCTGGCTGTTAGGAATTGTTAAATTAAGAGGTTACTTCCAGAACACTTTTATCTCCTCATCTGAGCACCAGAAGCAATTAAATCGTTACCACTGGGCAGGAGAAGACTGCCTGGAATGGAAAAGATTAGGTATTTTTAAGATGTTGAAAGGATCGTGATTCTCAGAAAAGACCCCATTTAAGAGTAGTTTATGACTGCTGTAGTTATAAACTCACTGCCGTAAAAGGAATGTGCTGTGTGTTGGCAGGCTACCAAGTCAGGGAAAATGAAAGTGCAGCTCAGTGCTATTTTAGTGCATCAGATCTGGGAGGAGCAGGAATGGACAGGGGAAAATCCCAACTGACCTATATTTGCTCTCCTCTGGGAAGTATTGCCAGTCATAACTATTGGGAAACTGTCTGCAGACGGCAGATGTGTGAGTGCTTGCAAGGCTCAGAGACCTGCTGGTTTCCGCCTTTAGCTGAGAATCTTTTTCATCCCAGGCTTGGGAACACCTCACTTGTCTAGTCTCTTCTCCTTGGGGTCTCTCCAGTTTGTATTGTCTCTGCAGTTCCACTTTACACTTGCCATTTCATGTTGCCCACAATGTCTTGTCTCTACATTGATGAAATCTTCCATTTTACAGCCCTCCCTAAAGACCAAGCCAGAGTCCCTTGAGCAAGGACCCTCTTAACTTTTGTATTACTTAAAAAACTAACTGTCTCCTCCCCTTGTACTCAGTGTAGCACGGATGTCCTTGTCATCCCCACTGTGTAAGGCCATGTCCTTTGCCGCTCAGAGGACAGTTCCACTGCTCTGCTGTGTGCAAATGTTAAGTAGTAAACCAAGGAGAATTCAGTCTCACGAGTCTCTCCTCTGGGAGCAGTTGCAGAACAGGGAGGCATTAATGTGCTTTCTGCCTTCTCACATTTCAGGAGGGTACAACCTGCAAAATCCCCTTTGTTTCGATTGTCCTCTCACATCTCAGGCCTTTCCAGTTTGGGCCCTGGACACACCTCTGGGCTTTAGTTACACCAGCACACCAGTGTCTTTGTTGCCAAACTGATCTTTCAGTAGCTGGAGATGGGAGCACTGTAGTGGCCAGTTCAGCATACAAAGGGCGGTATTCCTAAGGGATTGTGAGTTTCCCATCTTCCTCAGCTGATGCTAGAGAGAACTTCAGCTCAAATCCGACCATTCTGTGATTCCATGATAAATCAGTTATTAAATGAATATTAAATATTCCTCTTTGCTCAGATGTAGCATTTGTCTTTTATAAATAATTTTGCTGTCCTGGATAACCATTCTAATATAAATGCAAACTCACAGGCATATGGAGCCCTACCTCATTACTTAGCATATTTTTCTCCTCAACAACTGAAATCAGTAAAATTACCCTGAATTGTGTGCAGAGGTTTCAGACTCTGGTTTGTTTTCCAAGGTTTTAATGGTTATTTTACTGGCGAGATAATCCTCCTTTGATGGAGAAGCAATGTCTGGGTAATAAAGCTGCAGCCTTTGCTGCATTCCTAAAAAGATCTCTGATTCACCTCAATGGGAAACTTAAATGCAGCCTGAGGATGGAATGTGGAGGGTGGTTAGTCCCTAAGGCTTGTCACCATGCATCACAGAGTGGAACCTGTGAGCAGGTGAGAATATACATTCCCACTACAGGGAGAGCAGTGCTTCCATGCTGTCTGATACTTTCTCATCTTCTTTTCCTGATTTCTATTTTTCTGTCTGATCTCAACCTTTAGACTTTTCTTCTTCCCATGTTCATCCAGGTGTTAACATGATGAATATAGACGATACTGAAGCTTCCCAGCTAGAATGTGAAAGAGTTACATCAGTAACATTAATAGAGTGGGCTTTATTACCCCATTTCACAGGAGAAAGAGGGCAGTGCTGTGGGCATGGTGAAGAAGCTGTAAGAGCAGGGGAGGACCTCCTTCACCCCTCGAGCATGAGCAGCCACAGCGTGTGCCACACTGAATGTGACAGTATCCTGAAGCCAGACTGGTACAGGAAACCCTCTTATTGTGCATTCTTTATTGCAAAAAGGTGTGTGGTTTAGGTTTGAGTTTCTATGATAAATACACTCAGATGCTATGGGAGGGGTTTAAGAAAAAAATCCAGCATAAGAGAATATGTAAAATTCAAGAAATCCAAAGTGTTTTGAACTTCACTGTTCAGGCTCCTCTCTAAGGGTAGTGCTAACTTCAGGTTTAAAGCCTGACATTTCCTGGTGTTCCACTCAAATATTATGAGGTATGGCAGTAATTACCTCTTTTATCAGGGCACAGTGTAAACTTCCTAAAAGTAGACTGGGTTGCTATTCAGTTTGCACATTCCAGCACAAACAGCTAAGCAGAACATGCTTGACTTGAGAATGTTAAAAGTGATGTGGGAATTCAGGTCTAATACTTTTGATTTCTGTGGCTGTAACTGAGAAGCTACTACTGTATGAGGGGGGAAAAAGTATATGCAGACAAGCATGCAAGTTAAATGCTGCAGTACTTTTGTAGACCCATAAGGCTAACATAATTAGTTTCTTTTAGAATGTTTTATGCCTCTTCAATAAGCTTTTAGGAAGCTTGTATTTACAGATATCTGTGTTTTGCTGCATGTTGTTAGCTGTTAGTGATTAAAGTAGTTCACTCTCTCAGACAGTGGGCTGTTGCAAGGTATTTTAATAGCAGATCATGAACTTGTGAAGACACCTGGTTTGCATTATCAGTGGATGTATAAGCACATGAAAGTCCACAGCCTAAAACCCTCTCTTTAAAAGTGAATTTCCAAAGGTTTTGTCAGTTAGCTTTACGATTTTGTGCTGAATGTTTTAAATCCAGTACAATGCTTTGAGGCATGCAGATGTATAAAAATGTAATTATAAAGCACAAATGTATATTCACAGAGTGTGTGTAGTTTTTTTCTGAGGGCTGAAGTTTGCCTCCTTGTTTTTCTAGCAGGCTGCTGGGAGGTCAGGGCAGAAGGGATGGTTAGCCCAGGTTGTGAGGTGTTTCTGTTTGAGAATACTGTGTGCACTGCAGAGGGTGATAGTTTTCTGAGATGGATCAGAGGGGATAACTGGAACTCTTCCCTTTTTTTGTCAATGAATAATACTAAGCAGTCCTCATCCCCTCGTGCTGAGCGCCAGTCTCCTGCCACAGCTGGTAGCTTGGTGATGGTTACTGCATCAGACCCCATTAAACTTCTTACAAGCTATTAAATACTGCCTTTACGCCCACCTTAGCACACACCACAACAAACTTAAAACATGTACCACAAATAGTGAAGTCCCTAAAAACTGTCAAGTGCAGTGGAAAGAGCAGGAGAGACCAATGGCTTTGGCACTAGCAGAAAATGACTACGGAGTAAATAACTGTTTAGAAACAGCAACCCATGATACACTGAAATAGTTGTTCGCATGGTTCTCTCTAGGCTGCACTTGTTCTGCAGCGTCTGGTGGTTGCTCTGTTCAGTCTGCTGAATCTGACTGGCAGCAGCTTTACGTGAGCAAAACCCAAATAAAGTATAAAAAAAGATCCAAAGGCTGGAATAAATGTTTATGTTAAGTATTGCACTAAGCTTTATCAGTGAAACATTTGGTTATATTTTGATTTATGTCAAAGTGGATAAATAAATAAAACCTTTGCAAGACAACTGTTTGAGCTTACTGCTGGACTGGAGGAACTTAACAAAACAAATATTGATTAAAATTAGACTGTTAATGTAACACTTGAGCATAGCAGACTCACAGGCCTTCACTGTCTTCTAACTTCTGGTTGTTTGGGTTTCTCCAGTGTGGCAATATTTTTGCTCTTTGCTTTTTCCAGTGACATAGAAATTCCGGACAAGAGCCTGGCTCTCTGGCTAGTGTGTACCTATCTCTAATTGTTTCCTGCCCTCCAAATGGGGCCACAGACTTGGGGGTGGGGGAGGGAAATTGGAAAAAAAGTAGAAGCCTCACACTATTAAGGTCTCTTTATTGGGGCAAGGAAAAAAAAAGATTGCTCCCTTAAGAATCTCTGTGTGTGTGTGGTTATTTACTTGTGGAGGGCTAAAACTTCACATTTTTCTTCTGAGAGCTGGGATTCTTATGTAATTTTAGGAATTCTGGACCTGAGTTGTCAGGAAAAACACTGACTATGGAAAAACTGAAACCAGTGTTATCAGCTCCTGAGTTTTCAGTGTTTCCCTTCCAGCTCTTAAAAGCAAGGTGTGATATCAGAATTTAATCTCTCAAGTTATCCATCCCCCAAAGAAATTTCTTTGGTTGCAGACAGAGGTTGAAAAAACATGAGTAATTAAAAAGCACTTAACTTCCAAAGGACAAATTTGGCAGACTCCCTGTGTTATGATTTAACAAATCATATTTATTTGGGGGCCAAACTTGTGATTTCTGAATATTTTGCAATTGACAATATAGAAGCTCTTGATAGCTGGCAATACATATGCCAACATTAGGATGTCAGCATCCTAAAAGGAAGGCTTTCCTGGAGTTGCAGTGTGTATCATTGTAGCAAAAGGCTTCTGGAGCATACTTGATGACATAGTTACTGCTATATTTGTATGATCTATAATGATAGGATTTACAAGCTACTTCTGAATATAGTGTCCATCTTAGGAGAGCTGGGCAGGTGGAAGATCCATGGTCCATGCTGGCCCACGCTGTGCTAGGTTAAAGAGTTTAGTGTGGTGAAGAGGCTTCAAGAGGTCTGGTGACACTGCAGGGCAACTATGGAGGAGCCAGCAGTGTGCGGGGTGTTGCAGGCAGCGCAGCAAGCGGCAGGCGTTTAAAAAACCAAAACAACAAAACCAAGTCTTATGGTACCTGAAGGAAGCTACAAGGGATATGTAGAGGGACTTTTTACAAGGACATGTAGTGATAGGGCAAGGGGGAATGGCTTTAAGCTAGAAGAGAAAGGAGATTTAATTAGACATTAGGAAGAAATTCTTTACTATGAGGGTGGGGAGGCATTGGTACAGGTTGCCCAGCTTCCCTAGCTTCCCTATCCTTGGAAGTGTTCAAGGCCAGGTTGGACTGAGCTTTGAGCAACAAGTTCTAGTGGGAGGTGTCCCTGCCCATGGCAGGGGGTTTGGAACTGGATGATCTTTAGGGTCCCTTCCAATCCTAGACATTCTGTGATCTGTAAGTGACATCACCCCTTCCCTGGACTGTGAGTTTTGTTCTCACCTCTTCATGGAGCTTCTCTCCTGCCACAGTAAGTGGCATGTTGCAGTGCTGTAATAAAGATGTGGGGTTGACAACTCTGTGTGGTGGGAGGGCAATGCTGCAGTAACCAAGTGGTTCAAGCATGCAACAGTCACATCAGCAGGTTGCTGTCTCCAGGTCACTGATCCCGGTGCTGGTGATGTGGAGTGCTGTGTGGCATGAGTGGGTTCCCCTGGGGCAGAGGCAGGTGCCTCCAGCACCAGCATGGGATCTTGGCTTAACCTGGAAAGGTCTGGGTGTGCACAGCACAGAGGTTTAAACCACACACGATGTTTTCAGGAAGGTGTTTTCTTTCCATGTTTCTTGTGCTCTGGCTGTTCCCATTTAATGAGTCTGAGATGCGAACCCCGTTCTTTAACCTGTTGAAGGCTATGGCCAAGCCTCCATCAGCTGTAGAAAGAGCAGTGGAGAGATCTTAACCTATCACAAAACATTACCATCATTCTCCCTCAGCCTATTCTGGAGTTGGCAGGCAGGGATGAAGCACATCCAAACGAAATGTGTTAATTATGGTGAGCTTGACTTTGCTCTGCCCTTCAGTGATGCTTTACAAGCAGCTCTTACCATGGTCCATAAGCTCCCAGCAGCAGGGGTTTGTTGGCCTGTACCTTGCATCAGGAGGTCCCCTCCTACTTGAAACTACTGGGCACTGGTGTAATGTACAGAGTAAATAGAAATAGTGATCAAAACATCAGAAATAAAGGAATAAAATATGTTAACTGCAATAAAGTACTTTCATGAACACTCAAGTTATATTTTATTGGGCTTTCAGGACTTATATATCCTCTGAGCCTTTATGAATACTCGAAACTAAATAGCGAAATCCTGGTGAACGCTGAAATACTTGACATTTTCAAGAGGTCAGAATCTATTGTATAATCCTCGGGAATTTCAGGTAATTTCCTTTAGGCTGTTTACACTTGAGGGAGTCGGAGCAGGGAAGCGGTGCTGGACTGGGAGCTTAGTCCTGGACCATGGAGGATGTGTGAGGGGAAAGTGAGGCCATGTGCGCCTCACCTCTGCGCCATGCTCGTCAGGTGCCTGTGTCTGGCCAAGTCGCCAGCCTTCATACAGATCATACAGGCAGGGCCAGGGAGGACCCCGCCATGCAGGTGCCGTCAGCCCTTCGGCACGCTATGGTTATCGGTGCAGCGGGTCTGAAACAGCCGCTTCGGAACACCACACGGCTGAAGCCAGGCGCTGAAGGGACTCCCTGCGGGCCGTGGCTCAGCGATGATGGCGGCCGGGGCACCGTGCGCCGGGCGGTGCCAGGTCGAAGCCGCCAGGCGGCGCCGCTGGGCTGGCGGGCGGAGGGAGCGCGGTGCCGCTGCGAGGCGGTGGGGGGGCGCGGAACGGTGCCGGCCGCGGTGCAGTGCCCTCGGCGCTGGCCGCCTTGGGGACCCGGCGCTTATGGTGTGACTCCGGCAGGCCGGTGGTGTGCTGTGTCCGGCAGTCTGCGCCGGAGGGGCTCTGTCCCGTTCTTTCTCTTTAAGCAGCTCTGCACTCAGTCGTGACAATGATGTTTATTCTTAAGTAATGGCTCTCCGGGACTGCCCGCCGTGCAGCGGCCACTGATTCCCCGCTTTGCCGCCGATCAGCAGCACGGAGATGTTTGGGTTTCGCAGCGAGTTTAGTTTGGATAAGTCAGAGTTCAGGCATGTTAATACAAGCGGGTTTCCGTCAGATACGCTCCAGGCTGGTTCCGTAATAAGTATGGCTGGGCGCTGTGTGCTGCTGCATCAGGATGAGCTGTGGCCAGCTTCCCTCTGGCTGTGGAAGCCCAGGGCAGACCCCTGCTGTGGGCAGTGCTGGTCCCTGCTCTGAGCCATTGCTGGTTTGTGCCGTGGGCTGCTGCTGGCCCCTGCTCTGGCCACTGCTGGACCCGTCTCTGGGCATTGCCAAGTCCCACGTCCCGCGGCTCCTGTGCTGCCACATGCAAAAAAGACGCAGGGCACCTGGGAGGAGACTGGGAATCACACCCTGCTGCTCATTATGCGCCTGGAGCCCAGTCCTGCTCCTACCAGCATCTGTCAGAGCTTCAACACTGACTTCAGTGGGGGCTGGCTCTGCTCCCCAGTGTCACATAACCTGATGTCACACAACCTTCCGAAGCGACCTGCAGCTATGAATGGGTGGGCTATGAGGCAGCTGCTTTTCCTCTTTCCCATCGCAGGGTAAATGAAACAATTGGTATTCATACATTAAATCCTTGTAAAATAAAATCTCGCGGCTGCCATCTCTCTGTTTGCTATATTTAAACTGGCAGGGAGATTATTTAAATATATGTCATGGACAGTTTCCAATGAGAATTATTTCCTGCCTTTTTTTAAAAAACAAAACAAAACAAAAAACAAAACAAACAAACAAACAAAAACCACAAAAACAAACCAAAAAAAAGAAGCCGTGGGTTTAAGATATCTGGCAAGTTTATTACAATGAAATGTCACATTCTTCAAACAAGTCATCAAAAGAACAATTTTTAGCAATGACTGGTTTCCAGCATTCACCATTCGGAAATGTTGTAGAGTGTGATTTTGTTGTAAATAAAATAAATAGAAAAAGCCTGAACATTTGATCTGCCCGGCATTCCTGGGTGTTCAAAGCAGGATTCTGGCTGTCTAGCTGGGGTCTTAAGGTTTCTCCCTTAGTGCCTCTGCACTTGTGACCACATAGGTTGCTACTCTGCCTTGCTTTTAATTTGGTGTTTCAAGCAGCCGTTGTGAATGCCCCTATAAAAATGCCCCCTTCCTTTCACTTGGTAGCATAGAAGGTTGTTTCATTGAATACTGTGTAATACATATCAAATTGTTGGGGGATGTAATTGAAAATAGGCTAAATGTACTAAGCAAATTGCATTTAGAATTGTGCTTCTATGTGGTGGTCTCATAAAATTGTAAGCATTGTTTTTTTTCTGTGAATGTATCTTAACATTTTGATGTTTTAATTTGTTCTCATCTTTTTTTTTTTCTTTTTTTTTTTTTTTTTCTTTTTTCTTCCCTACTCAGCTCTTGCCCCTGTTCTTTGCCTCTGGTTTTGTTGGTGAGGATATCACAGTGATGTCTGCATTCAACCTGCTGCATTTGGTGACAAAGAGCCAGCCAGTGGCCCTGCGAGCCTGTGGGCTTCCCTCAGGTTGAATGGGTGCTGCTTGTGGTGTCATGTGTAATGAAGGCCCTCTTAGGAATGGTGTCTCTGCTGCAGGAAATGATGTGCTATGGGTTGCTCTGGTTTGTTTAAATTTACCTTTGAACCAAAAGTTTGATTGCTTTTTTTTGTGTGTGTGTAAAAGTCACTGGATTGAGTGACTTTTTGTATCAGTGATTTTAGGATGCTTGGAAGTGCTGTCTGACTTCCTTGCCCAACATATTCTCTCTTAAATTTTAGATGATTTTTCCTCATTCTTGGGAAAAACAGTGAAATTAAGCTGAAAATAATTTATTAAATGCAGTTTATATTTTTTAAGATGCACTGAAGAATTTAGTGTCTAGATTGCTATTAAATTACAAGGCTGAAAAATATTTTCCAAAATCTTTAGCCTTATACCATAGTTACACTCCATGTGTCCTTTTTTTACATTTTTATTCAAAGTCAAAATATGTTGCACTGAAAATTCTGTACAAAATGTGCAGAATTTAAAACTGAATCCTTTCATTCCTCTGACAGCATGTTCTTTAGTAACATGACACTTTAAATAAATCAAGGGAAACATGCAGTTTAATGCCCAGATGCAGCTGCACTGTTCATGTAAGGTCCAGGTTCTGCTATTAGGTCTGTGGAGGACCTAATAGGACCTTATCTCCATGGACTGGTTAAGCCATGAAAACCTTGAAGCTAAACTGTTTCGTGTTTCACTTAAACAGCAACAGCATCTCTGAATGGTTCTGTAGGAGAAAATAAAAGCTGCACTGAGCTAATTCTGAACATTACTAGGAATTTTCTTGACACCCAAATAAAAGAGGTAGAATACTAGCTGATTAGTATTTAAAGAATCAAAAAAGGACAAGTCCTGAGTGTTTGAACTACACTCGCAACTGGTTCATAAGAGTGCAAAATGTTACAAGCACTTTTTTCCCAGAGCTGGACTTAACAGGCATATGGAGGTGATGTTTTAAAGATCTTTTCAGTGATAAGACATCAGTTTTCAAGCTGATGGGTTTTCTAAAGCCGATTGCACTTTATTTGAACTAAATCTGAGTCCAATATTTGCAGCATTTGTGTTCTGTTTCCCCCCACATGTGCACAAAACTCCCATTAACCTAGATAGGAGATGCAAACACATATTGAGGAAGAGAATAGCTCACATTGTGTCAGCCTGACCTTGGTTTCCTGTTATAGTTGCTGCTGAGCCAGATTTAAAATCCTAAAAATACAGGGTAAGCAAATTTCTTTAGTCCCCATTATGCACTTTTTGATGTGTGCTCATAATGCTGGTGTGTATCTTAAAATGGGGGCACTCAGTCTTCTGGCCTTTTTGTTCCTGCTTTGAAAAGGAGATATCAAAGTTGGTCAGCTAGAAACACAGGCCATGGGAGGTTTTGCTGTTGTGTACCTGTTTGTAAAGCACTACATTAGCTGTTTTGTCAAACCATTTTTTTCTGGCATAATCCAGTAGTCATATTTTGGAATAAAAAGCTCATAACACTAATGTTTATAATTGTTCCTTTGATCCATAACTGTGCAAACATTAATAGATTGAGTGACACTGACTGGCTGCATTATATATATATATATAAAAACCATATATGTATAATATCCCAAATTAGTCTGCTAATAGTGGAATAATACACAATCTCATTTCTCACATATTTTAAGAGTAATCTAAATTCCCCAGATGCTTATAAATTGATGTAGGCTTGCTCTGCCTTTGGTTTTGTTTTTTTGCATGTGGTGTATTGAGGGGGGTTGCAAGTAAATGGTATGTAGCATGTATCAAATTAAACATGGGAACAGGACCTAGAGGCAACATCTGCTTAAATGCCACGGTGCACTGGGACTTTAACTTTGGAATATGCAGAAAACACCCTGAGTTTTGTGACTTTTTTATAACATAATACTTTGAGTTAGTACTTTTCCCACCACCCTGTTCTGTGTGAATTGCAACCCTGCAACGACACCACCATGCGATGTGCCCACTAAGTCTGGAGCGTCATGAATTTTGGTCATTCTCTAATTCACTGGCAAATTCCATATGGAAGGAGAATTTCTAACCTTCTGGAGCCCCTGCCAGCTTGGCATAGGAGAGCAAAGGTGTAAATTGGACTAATTAATTTTCCCCAAAAGTTAAATGAATGAAATAATGTTAGGAAGTATCTTAAAATTGGGATGACCTCCTGTCTCTCCTTTTAAAACACTATTTTCTAAGCATGTGTAAGTTACCCTGGATCAGTTGTGCTACTGAAGTGCTTTTACTCGCTCTTTCTTGGTTTGTATAGTAGCACCAGGAGTGTGGATCTGTTCTTCCAACCTGTATTTGCATTTTTTGGGTTTTTTTGGGTTTTTTTGGGTTTTATTTTTTGAAGTTAGGACTAAACATTTCAGTGTCTGCAGTTTTGTCCATAACATTTTTTATAGCCAGCCTGGTAAAGTCAGGGCATAAGCAGGCATTTCCCAGTAGATGGCACTAAGCATATGCTGTTTTGAACACCTAGCACCCTATGGAAAGCTTCCTGTTTAGAAGTCATTCGTACATAAAGTACACCCTGAGACCTTATGAACATTTACAGGTATTTTAAGAAAACCCTGAGCATTGGGAAAAATCACATCACTCTGTGCTCGTACACAGACTGCCTTCACACTGGCTCAAAGTTTCTTCATTGCCAGTGATAATTTCAGCTCCATTGTGCCTGTTGTGTGATGTAGAAGTGTTGCCGCGTGAGTCCGCTTTATTAGAGTTGAATGCTCTAAATTTCTTTGGAAGTGCAGGATGCACTCAGCACCTGCCAGGTTCACAGAAATTACATCTTTAAACAAAACAAAACGCAACAAACCCCCCCAAAACTTTTAATGTAAAAACTACTTCAGCTGCTTTAGTACATACCAAGAAGTAACTGATACAAGTAATGATTACACAGATTCCATGTACATATGTTTTCTGTAGCAGACCACCAAGCTATAAAGTAAAAAGATAGCTTATTTTGCTTTGCTGTGTCTTTTAATTATCATGGGTTCTCATTTCTTTAAAAAAATCCTTTATTTCTTTAACACTTCGAATATTGCGCTGCTTACGTCACGGTTTTTGCATGAGATAATTTGGCTTTTCCTCCTCTGTAGATCAAGAAAATTATGGTGCTTGTAAAATTAAGTAAAAAGTAATGATGAAGAAATTACAGGGGTAGACTTAGGGGGGTTTCTTCTGTTCAGAATAATAAAGTCCTAGATAATATTAAATTGTTGTGAATTGTTTAATTACTGAAATAACTCCTAGTAGGAAACCATACTTTTCTAGCATTAGATTAAACTACAATACATCTGTATGAAGATGGTGTTGGGCATATGGTGTAAGTCTTTATTAAGTAAATATCTGTGGTTTCTCATAACTTGTTTTTTTAAATCTTTGTTAATTCCAAGTTTCAGTATAATGCGTTTTCGTAAAATGGAAACAAAGAGTGAGCAGAAAATTATTGGGTCTCAGAATTGGATTTTTAGTAGTAATCCGTTAACATAAGGGATTGCTTTTAGGAGCAGATCTCACAAACAGTTACATACAGGAGTTACTCATATGCATTTGTCCCTCTGAACTCTCAAACTGCTCATGTCAGTGAAATCATCTGTGTGTGCCGTGTTTCCCAGATCTGGCTTTAACAACGAAAAGTCGAGAAAAGACCTCAGTCTGATGTGTTCAAAATTTGGTAGTTGCTGTCGAACTTTGTGTGACTTAAGTATGTCTGAACATTTCATATTGTATATTTCTGTGTTCAGAGAGATAATCTCCATAATGTATGTTATAACTCTCTCATAGCTTTCTGTATTGTGTATCACCAAAGATGTGCTATTACAGATGTCTGTTCACATGTCCTTAAAGAAAATAAAAGTAAGACTCATATGTTGTATAGCAAACCCTACCAGTATGGCTATGGTTAAATGCCTGTCAGTGTTTTCATTATAAATCCCTATTTTCTGGGGTTTATATCTTGAACGTAAAAATTTGCTCTGGGTTTAAACATGTCACACAAGGTCTCAGCTGGATGTACTTGTTCCTCAGAACTGGATGGGGAGCAAAAACTAAAACTCATTTCTGTGAAGAGAAATGAAAAAAAAGCAAATATCAACTTGGAAAAAATCAATTTTAAATTTAAAATACAGTCTTACAAATGACCAAGCTTCCTGACTCCCAGCAGTTGTGAGGAATCTGACAAATGCCTGAAGAGTCCTGAAAAAAAGCACTGTGTGAGCACAACAGTAAACAGCATGCAAAGCTGTTCATGTGTCATTATTATATGTCTGTGTGTATGTCTGCCTTCTAGTCATATGATAGCAGAATGCCATGTTATCATCATAGAGCATAACATTATAATTTTTTGAATGGCTTGAAAATGGGTTTTAAAAATTACTTTTGTATATGGCTGCCTTAATGGGAGTGCATTTGATGTTAGTCTGTATTTACGTGTGTATTTTGTACTCAGTCTAGAAATGTTTATTTTGTATTAAGTTTAGGATGTCTTATTTGTTACAGTTTAAAATGAAATCTATCTGTAGATACCTCATTGTGAGTGATGCTTTTATTGTGCATGATGCTTGCAAAACTTGGGATTGTAAGACCAGAAGCCCTTCGTAAGTGTACCCTTTTTGCTTGTACCCTAGGGTTTGTTTCCTGGTTTTCTCCCTTAACTGTTGTTCTGGCAGTTTTGCAGTCTCCCTCAATAGACAGAAGGTGCTTGTCCCTGACTTAACTGAGTGGAGGCTCCTCTGTGACTCTGGCATTAGGTAGCACAGGGATGATGAGACCTTTCTTGTGCTCCCAGACCTAGCACAGAGCCAGTTTCTTAATGTGTTCCCTGATAAATTTCTTAAGGTCGTTTGCATTCCCTTCTTGCTCTCATAAAGGACCCACAACAAGCCATTTCTACCCGGTTTGCAGGAATGTTTTAATTCTGGGAGCTCATAAATTTCCCATGTTCCATTCGTGTGCCCTCTGCAGCTCAGGTTTAGTGTGTTTTCTGCTTAGTTGGGTATGGAAAAGATGAATTTACAGCACTGTGTTCCTGTGTTTTAATGTTTCCCATGAAAAGCTACTTTTTTAGTTACTGGACTGTCTGTTTATAACTGGAGGTCTAAGAAGTCCTTTAAGGGCTGCCTTCATTTTTTTTCCCTTCAATTAAAAACAACCCCTGACTTTGTCCTTTCCCTGAGGAGTACATGGTGAAGGTTGCAGAGAAGAATGTGATGTAAAGGAGAGATGACAGCATACAAAAAGGAAAGTTTTCAATATTGCTAGGCTGAGGGAAGAAAGCAAGCAAGAAAAGGTGCAAGATGTGAATGTGAACCCTAGTGGCAGTAAAAGTCAGTTGGGAAGTGGTGGAGGAGATGATGCGGGGGGTCATTTAGGGGATGTGTGACCTTGAAATTTGGTGGCACACTGAATAAGTCTAGAGTGTGGACTGAGAGTCAGGCACCAGAGACATGAACATTACTCTGACTTAGCTGTTATGTTAGCCATAGGTTGCTACAGCACAGATGGTGATCTGGGGGGCGGGAGGGAAACGAGTAGAGAGGAATTAGTGTCCCAGAGAGGGCTAAGAACCAGAAAATGTTTGTTCTTAGTGATAAGCTAAACATGTGTGCCACCCCATGATTTCCTTCCACAGCAGCTGTGTTGGGAAGGGTGCATGGCTGGAGTGCGGAAGTGCCCCTGCTCCAGCTGGAGGAGAGGTTATTGTGGGACAGGGGCTGCCTGCAGCCTATGCCTGGTGCTGGCAGCTTGGTGCACAGCAGGTGAGAACTTCCTGCTCGATGCTCTGGCTCTGGTCAGAGTGTCCCAAGGAGAGTGGAGTAGTGAAGGACTCAACTGAGCCCTTTTAAAGGCCTTTTATAGGGCTTGACCCCATCTTCCTGACCCATTAAACATGGCTGAATTTTACAGAAACATAAGGAAGTCTGAAAGGCCCACTAGGGAAAGAAGCTGGCAGTTACTAACCTTTTTTTGGCTGTTTCTTTACCTTTAGCCCGGAAACAGGTTGAGAGGGGAGGGGGCTACAAGTGTTTTCCATGGTGGTCATAGCAGAGCAACAGCTGGCACACGGTGTGTTCCAGCTGTTTGTCTTCATGCTGGGTATGTCCCTCAGAGCTTGGAGATGTGGGATGAAAAGGCCACAGAGCAGGCTGTACCTGCTTGCATCTTCACTAAAAGGGTTCCTGACCAGTTGAAGACAGACCAGGTTTTTCTCAGAATTAGATTTGGGCTGTTGTGGGGAATTGGAGGAGAAGAAAGACCTTCCCTCACCCTGCTCCTTTACTCCACCGCCATCTCAAGTATAGATTGCAGCACCTTGAGTCTTGAAACATGGTGCTCATTTCACAAAGCCACTCATCACTGTTGTGGAGGGAGCAGCAGGAGGATTTAGCAGCAGCCTGAACGCCACAATAAGCTACACACCACTGTGGTTAACTGCTGGCAAATGCTGATTTTTTAGTTGTTTCTGCTGCAGGGTTAGACCTTTATTAAAGCTGTGTGAATAAACTTATTTTGATGGCTTTCTGAAATATTTTGAATGCAAAAGGTAGCATAAAGCACTCATATTAAATTCAGCTTAATTCTGCTGTTAATAAAATGCCTTTCTGTATGTTGTGCACCTTTTTATTGATTTTGGACAGAAATCTATTGACCAGATACAGAGTGCTCAGTGTCCCTGCCTTCCTTGCTTTTAATTTAAACAAACGTAGGGTCTGTGAAAGGTACTAGGATCACATCAGCAAAACAAAAGTCTCTTTATCTATTAGAGAGGAGAGAGGAAGAGAAATCCACCATTAGAAATGTTCCCCTCTCTGCTGCTGTACCAACAGATCTTGATCTTGTCTTGCCTGGTTTGCGTCCAAGAGTAAGGCAAGTAGGTCAGCTGCCCCATGTACTCTATCTTTGGCCATCTCAGCAGAAAGGGTAACAAAAGTTTGTTAACATAATGAGCGTTTGCTCCACTTAATTAAAGGTGCTTCTATTGAACAACCTCTGCTGAGCAGCCACATGCTGCCATCGCTATAGAATCGGGGTAGCTGCCTTCACCTCCACTGGCCAGCACAGGATAGTGATGTAGTCTTCAGTGGTTATCATTTGTAAAGGTGGTGAGACCGAGATTGTGGCTTTTATTTCATTAATGTGGGATAACAAAGTAAAGTAGGCATCCCTTGAGAGGACAAACAGGGCTGCTTTCCTTTCCCCTTTCCCCACTACACAAAACACTTCAACCTTTTGTTAAATGTTATTTTACATTGGCAAGGAGGGAAGGCAGCTCCAGATCTCTTTTCCAGTGAATGCTTCTTTGACTCGCATGGCTACCTCAGCCATATAACCTGCTGCAAAGATGCTTGAAGACCTGTGGAAACAAGGTAGCCTCCAAACCCATAGATGCTGCCTGTACTGGGACCAATGGGGTCCTAGTCCTGCTTCCTTTGGAAAGAAAATGAGTACACAGAGGAGATGCATGAATTGGGAGTTAGGAGATTTTGGGTCTTTTTGAGGGTTTTTTTGGTGCTTGAGAAATTTACTTTCTTACATGGGACATCTGTGATGGTCACTCAAACAGTATACAGTGATGTAAAACATGAGCCATGCTGATGACCAGGTGGCAAAAATAAACGTGACAGCTCTGTTTGCATGGGAAGCTCACAAATTTGCGAAGAAGAGGCTTGCCTTTCCCATGTGGCTATGTGACCCTCCTGGATGTTAAGTAAATTATTTCTTTTAAAACAGTTAAATTTTGGCTGGTGTTCTTTTAAAATGGAACCTGACATTTGACCCAAAGTCATAACTGCTGTCCTGGTACCTGGCTTTTGGATTTTCAGCACGCAATATAATGGCAATGGTCTTCACCCCATTACTCCTAATGCTTGCATGAAACTGCAAATGGCATTTCAGCAGCGAGTGGGAGTTAGCTACCTACAGCAAGAAAGCAAAGGAGCCATCCTTCAGAGAAGAAGCATAGATCTGGTTTTCAATGTGTAAAACATTTACAGGGTTTTTCTTTACTGATGAAGTTTGGATTTTACTTAAACTTAACCTCCCAAGGTTTCAGAGTTCTTTTGCAACATCTGTCCTAGTCAGCAGCATGCTTAGGTGACTTAAAATGGCTTGTGATGGGATTACAAGTTCTAGCATGTCAAATACAGGTTTTTTAAAACAGTGTTTTCCAACTTGCAAGCCAATAGAACTGTTTGCATCAGTTCGCATTTTCAAAAGCTGTACTTTTTTAAACTAGATGAGCAGTTCCTGGCTTGTTTGCAGAGAGGACACTGGCATTCTGCTAAGGCTGCAGACTTGAGGCTGTAGAGAACAGGCTAAACAGAAGTGAGTTGTGCATTTGTCTTTTCCTAAGAGAGAGGCAAAACTGTAAACAAAAGGCATAAGCTGTGGAAATAAAATTTGAAATAATAAAAATGAGAGGTTCCCCTTTTAATAATAGTGAGTGTTAGTGACAGCATATGTAAGGCTATTTATTTAAAGAAATGTATGCAATTGGTTTTTAACCTTGCAGGATTCCTCTTCACATCAGTTTGAGCTAGCTTACCATTGATGACTAAGGTATGACCCACTCATGAAGGTACAGGCTTTGGGAAGCAGAGAGATCATCGAATCATAATAATTTAATATTAATATACTTCATACATATTTAATAGAAGATGTATACTTAGAGCCAGATCCTGTAATCTGATGTACATTCGTAGACCCTTATGTAGCTGTTAGAGCTCTGCATGTTCCCAGGGGTTTGCTCATACAGGTCACATTGCAGGATTGGAGCTGGGGTGGTGTATGAATAATAAAACATGCTGGTAGGTCCCTAGAAACCTGCTTGGGTATATTAAAAGAAGTAGTACTGAAAACTAGAAGCCCCATTTATTATATGGTTGTGCTCTGCTGGAACATTTGATCTTGCTGAATTTAATTCAGGAAGTCTTAATGGTTTGTGCTCAGTGCATGACTGCAATGTCCATTAATGCCAGTGGAACATAAGCATACGTAAAAGGAAGAAAATGTATGCTGTGTCTTCCATGCAGCTGAAATGTTGAGTTAATTTCAGTGATAGGAAGCAACAAAACATAAGAGAAATTCGTTACAACAGTTTGAAAGACTGTTTGAAAAAGGGAAGCCACCGGGCAAAATTCCACAGTGTTTCAGGGTATATCAGGCCCTAATAGCTACCCTCCAGCATGCTGGAGCAGGTGAAGGGCTGAGTGATGAGGAATAATGGTCTGCTAACTTGTGTCCATCTGTCTGGACGGATCTCATTGCTAGTTTTCTTGTGATTGCTTATATGGAAGGAAATGGCACACGCCTGTTTTATGAACCACAGATTTGAAAAGGTCAATGGAAAATGGAATTTATATGTGAGGTGAGATGCCTAATGTCTTCATTATCAGGTCAACACCCAGAAAGTACCTTCTGTTCACTTCATTCATACGGAGGAGGAGCCAAGAGCTAAACTCTGAAATGCCCATAGTCTGCAGGTGAATGGTAAATGGCAGTGTGCATTGTGTTGCTTTTCAAAGAAGCCATTCCTAAGCACAGGAATGCTGTGAAGGCTCCAGAAAGGTTTCTGTTTCACCCTCCTCAGCTTTTTGTTTTATGTTTATGCATTTAAGGTTTGTGAGTCTGGCCTTTTCTTTGCAAAACCTTCCATCGTGCTCCAGAATCTTAAGAGCCTTCAGTAGAGCTGTAATTTCTGGCAAAAGGCTGAAGGCATCAAGTGGAAATGCTGGTGCCTCTTCATGGAAGAGTTGCCTATGCTCTGCTAATGAGCACTGACCCCAAGGAACGCACCAAGCTGCACTGATTAGAGAGATTTAATCTGGCCTCATATCCTGCAGTGGAATGTACAGGGAATTTTGTCTGCCCTTGTAGGTCAACGTTTGCCTCTCCTAACAACGGGATCTAACTGGAGTTAGGAACATCGCTGTCCTGGGATCTTCTAAAAGTCATTGCTGAGAGCATCACCTCCAGAGAACAACTGAGATCCAAACTAAAGTCCTAATATAGCCCTGATGAATCTAGACTCTCTTATTCTCACTGTGTATTTAATTCAGTCTCACCTTGAATGTAATCACACTGATGTCACGCCATTTGTAAAGATGATGGCCTTTTTTTTCTTCTGCCCTGGACTGCATAATTTCCGAGCCAACTGTGGACCAGCCTGTACACCTGAGATGCTGAAGAAGTTTGTTGCTTTAATGAGAGGCTCTTCCCACAGCCCAAACCTTGTTCCTTCTTTGGGGAGCCAGACCTGCACCTCTATTCTCTGCTTTAGTAATGAGTTTGACAACAGCTGCATTAGTAGTGGCAGTTTCTTCCATGTTGGACATATATTTGTGTAGCTTTATGTTTTCCCCTCCCAAGATACGGACAGTTGGATTGAATGTAGTAGTCATCTCAAATATGCCATAAAGGAACAGTTGTAAAACTGGAAGCAGCCACTCTTGTACTGCAAGTTGAGAACTTTTGTCTCTCTTGTAAGTAATGGTTTTCTTAACTGAAGAACTGTATTCCTAGGGTCTCATGCAGTAGTTTTTATTGTTCCTCGCATTTTATTGAGGCCTGTGAGTTAGCCCTGTTTCCAGTATCATATTCTTACATCCTTTGCTTTACCTCCTTGGCTCTTTGGCAATATTCAAATAGTGTAATCTATTTGCTGAGCCACTTTTTTTGTTGCTAGCAGTTAAGTAATAAGTGTAATTAATTGAATAGGGTTGTCCTTGGGTACTGAGGGCTGCACTAAGAGATTTTCTTTATTATTTGTAATGCCACTGTAGCTTTTTGCTGATGTGTACTCTATTAAATTACAAACCTGGTGAGTCTTTTGTTGGGGTGGCTTGCAGTTTACTCCAGTGCAGTTTGGCAGAATTCCCTTGTAGACATAAATACTGTCTGTATAGTAAAACACAGTTATTAAAAACAGTGGGGGAAAAAACCCTTTATAACACACTTCCTACTTCTGAGCTGTGTCATGGATCAAATGGCTTATTGAAATTTTCCTGTGCATATAGGGAGCCTGTTGATAGAACGGCATTACATTTTTAAAGTAGGTGAAAATGCATTCAGAGAGAAAAGAGGGAATGCTGGCATTCTTTAAAGCATTCAGCATTTTCTCTGACTTTTTCCAGTGGGAAGTTAATGCTTTGTTTACTTTTTTGCACCACCTAAGCAGCAAATGGAATTTTAAAAAATAATAATTGGTAGATATTTTTATAAGTGAAGACATATTGGTTTGTGAGATTCTTTGCTGCTCTCCAGACAACTTTTTAATACTGAAATTACAGATGAAAGACCATCTTTCAAACAGTTTCTTTCTGAGCTGTGCAATGCAACAAAACAATAGCTATTTATATAATGCATATGCTTCCTTTCCCTGTTAGCTATACTTTGAAAGACTTATTAGTCCTAGAGCCCTGAACATTCGGAGAATAAAAACCTCCAACGTTTGACATCTTTAAATAAGCAACCAAATGTTATAAAGAACAAACCTCACTTACAGTTAGGAAACAATATTTACATTTAAGGTTGAAAAGCCAGGATGTAGGAAAATTTTGCTAATTTGGAAGGTGACCTTTAAGTGCACCAAAACCAAATAATTTGTAAGCTATGGCACAGGGCACATTCCTGCAAAATTTGTGTGAATGCTGCTTTAGTGGTTCTTGAAAGACAAACAAAGAGACCTGGAATGAAATCTTTATCCCTCTCCCAAATAAGATTGAAGCTAACAAAGGCATACAGCAGCACTCTTTCAAAGCTTGCCATTAAAATGAAGGCTCTGCAGCACAGCTAATGAGATGGCTCAGAGTGGAAAACAATCTGTTTTTAAGAATGTTTAGATCAAAAGTAATTTCTAATCTATGAAATAAAGTCGCTTTTCAATACCTTTCTTTCACTAGTAAAGCTTTTTATGTTTGCACTATTTACTTCAATCAGATGTTTTCAATTTTACTTTTCTCTTCCTGAAAATACTTCCTAGGGTTAGTCAGTAGTGACCAACAGCATTATTCTTTTTCTTTCTCCCCTCTTCACCCACCCCCACACATTAGAAACATGAGAAAAGAAGAGGGGGAGGAAGAAAGAAACATCTTTTCTTAAATGATTTGCAAGCATCTGTGCTTTAAGCTACTTTTTATGAACGCTCCTTAGTAATGACTCAAGGTAAAAAAGCAGAAAAGCATCCAATGTTAGGAAATTGCAATCCAATACCATGTAATTTAAACCTGCCATTGCCTCTCCTGTACTAAATGACATACAGATGGGTAGCTCTGTTCCCTCTACTTTGGGAACACAATTGGTCTTTTTATGAGTGTATATATATTACTAGCAAAAAATATTTTTGTCAGGACTGTTTATTTCTAATTGTACCATATTTTAATTACTGTCACAATTAGAGAGCTTTTTCCCTGCTGTATTTTGTCAGCTAATTTTTGCAAGCGATTATCAGTTACTTGAATATGGGGCAATTTCTGTTCCTACTTTGGGGGTTTTCATTCTCAAAAGCAGCTTTATTGTCGTTTCTTCTTTCCTGATGTGAAATTTTGCACTGCACAAATAATTTTTTTTACTGTAATCCTGATGTACTCCTGTGATTTTCTGTGTGAACTAAACAAAGCATGAGATTTTCAGAGGGGGGGGGACTTCAATGGCAACCCTAATTTTTACAAGTTTATTGTTGAACCTTGTGCGGCTTTGTGCATAAAGAAATTGCACCTCAGGGCTCCTATTTTAGTGCTTCAACAGTGAAAAAATGCAATGGTTAACGTTATAAAATGAAAAAGGATGCAACTAGAAGTTAAATCAACCTGATTGGAATTCTGACGGTTCAGAACTGTTTTTCAGCTACTTTAAAATTTAATGGAATTGTTGGATGTTGTGGCTGAACATCATATGCCCATTACCATTAGTCTCCAATATAGATGTCTTGCAAAGAACCTTTCAGCTGAAGGTAGTTTTTGTTTTGCAAATTTTTTTCTCTTTTTCATACTGGTTGGAAAAATGTTACTTTCTTGTGAATGATTTTGTGTGCGCAACCATTCAGTGTATAACACACCGAAGGGCTTTGGCTGTAGCACGTTGTCACTGCTCCAGTGGAATCACCTGGCACTCAAACAAAATTCTTTAAACTTGGATTTGAAGAAATAATCAGCTGCAGTTCAGCTGAGCCATTCTTCGTGCATTAGGGACCGGTCTGGTCATTGACAAGTGAATGCAGAAGCTATGCTGTGGCCGCCTGCCAAAGCAATTATTCAGGATTTAAGCTAAAAAGGCTCCTTCTCCCATATCCTCTCCCTTTGCAGGGTCATGTAGGGATAAAAAGGACTGTAAGGTGGTCTTTTCCCAGGAGGAGCTGAGGAAGCGGCTGACACCCTTGCAGTACCATGTCACTCAGGAGAAGGGGACTGAAAGGTAAGGCAGGATGAAGGAAACACAGTCCTCAAAGCACAGGCATCTTTCTGTTCTCCGCTTCCTCTTCCTGGTGCTTCCTCACCTTCCCCACCAAGTCTTTGGCTTTGTTATTTTTTTTTTTTTACCCTGGGATTTCTGCACTTGTTTACTAACCTCTACAAATTAACACCACTGCAAAGACAAGCATCTGCAGCATGGGGGCCAAGGCCAGGGGTCTTGTGTGACTTTCTGTTTTAATGAACATTGCATGTCTTATAAAGTCACCAGGCTCATGTTTAGAGTCTGGTTTTAGTTTACTACGAAATGTGTGGAAGTAATAGCAGTTTAGATACACTTTTTTTTGGAAGACATCGCAGTAAGCAGAACCACGAGGGAAATGGCCCCATGCCAGGAGGCTGGAGGTTTGAAGGTGGCCATTGTAAGTATAGACGTTTTGGCTGCAGAAAGAAGGTAGCATAATTTAGTTCTTTTCCACCCCACTCCAATTTCTTTTTGAAGCACATGTGGAGAAGGTATTTATTGGCTCATTTGTGGTTGGAATGTCAAAAATTTTCAATAACTGCCCTCACATGGCTTTAGTCGCTGGAAGCCAGCCCTTAGTCCTGGAGGAAAAAAAAGACAGACTCGCTTCCAAGGCTGTTTTTAGTGAATAAAGTCTCTCTCTCAGCTGATTCCAGCATGAAGGTAACTTGCCAAGGCCTAGCCATTTTTTGTTGTCTAATTTATACCACTGAGCTTGGCATAAGGCCCTGGCTTTACCTCTGCTCCAAACGTACTAATGATGTAACTGCTTGTTTTCATTCATGACCTGAAAGGGTTCTCCACCGCATGTGGGGTCCCCGTTATCCAGCAGCGCTCTTCCCGACAGCACATACCAAATCTGCTGGGAAAGGGGGAGCAGCGGGTTGGTGTTCCCCCTTTCCACCCCAGCCCCCTTTATCTGCCACAGCCCCGGAGGGGCAGGGGGATACTGGCCTGTGCCGGGAGCCTGCCTCCCCCCACCCCAGCTCTCCTCGCTCTTGTGTACGGGACCAACAACGTGATTTAATGCACACAAACAATCGGAGATTAGGTCATTCTTAAAAATCCTGTTTATAAAAAAAAATTGGACCTCATAAAAAGGGTGAAAGGATAATAAAAACAAGCTGCTGAGCACATAGGCTTTTTGTTGGGCGAGTGCAGCTGATTCGTATTAGATGAATGACCTCCTAGCCTTTTAGATTGTTAACTTAAAAAAATATTCCCTTAAAGCTGTAATATTGCTTTTCAACTAAAAATATAAGGCGTGCACAGCTTGAAATCACGGAGCAATTATTGTATTTTCAGCTACAATGCCTCCGTGCCCCAGCAGCCCATCGCAGCCTCACCCAGCACCAGGTCAGCACCAAGTGCTTCACACCTCGGCCACCTCATCAGCCGAGCCCACCGCTGCTGGCACGCTCCTCAGGCAGACCCAGAGTCCATCCTAGGCAGGTTCAGCCACACATCAGACAGCCCTGTTTACGCAAAGTTACACTTGCCAAACAAGGGGAGAGTCCAGGTTTTCCCTTTTTGTTGTTGTTGCTGAGAACTGGGGGACAGCTTGCTTCCTCTTGCATGGTACGTAACACCTGAGGCACGCTAATGAGGACACTCCCCTTTTCCTGTGCCTGCTTTATTTGCTGCCTTTAATAAAAAGCAACTGCCAACTTTTAAATCGTGGTTTGCTTTTTTTTTTTCCTCCTTTCTGTAACGTTTTCCTTAAGTCTTGGCTAATTTAATAATTAACTCCCCCAAATTCCTGAATTTATTTTTAAAATGTAGTGTTGTTGTTTTCCCAGTGCCTTTGAGGGGGAGTACACACATCATAAAGCTCAAGGAATATACAAATGTGTTGTTTGTGGGACTCCTTTATTCAAGTGAGTATGCTAAATATAGCTTTGAGATTTCTGTCTCTTAGTTTGTGTGCTGTGTTCTTGTGTGATTTTGTTCATATTCCAGTACTTAGGTAATTGTATAAAATCATTTCAGTGGTTCAAATTGATAAGGGATACGAAAGAAGAAATGTAAATAATAATGCTATAGCAAAATTAGTCTTATAGTAAAGATTTAGTAAATATTTAGTAAATAAATAATTTGCAAAATAAGATATGAGATAACCTTCAGATAAAATAGGTGATTTGACAGAAAAAAATAATAATTCTTTTTTTATTTCTCACATGCAGCCATGCCAAGTAATTGTAACACTGTCTTTCACTGCGTTGACAGGTACTGAGTTTTGGCTGTTAGCATTACTCACAGGGAGCTTTAAGATCTGCATCCCAGACGGCCACGTTGCATCCATGCTACAGCATTGTATCTGATAACGGAGAAAGAAATAGATTTTTTTGGGAATCTAAGCAGTTAAGAAAAGAAAAGTCAGGAAAATTGCATTACTTACTGAATTTTTGTCCATCCCTGTTAGCACACATGGAGAGCTGGTTTAGGGATTCAATTAAGGACTAAGAAAGAAATTGCATTGCATGAAAAATGCTCTTTAGAAGTACTGTGGGAATTATGGCCCTAAATTTGGTGCTAGAAGCAGTGCTGATTGAATTCTCTCAATCACTGCATTGTTCTGCAGGGATTCAGTTGTGTATATCTGTTTTTATTATTATTTCTGTCTGCTTGTGTTCAGTCTGATGAGGAATTTCAGGTTTTTGCTTGTTTTTTTTTCCCTCATTTCACACTGACTCAGTCCGTCTCACTTGAAGAGGTTCCTTTACAGCAGCATGAAGCAGGCGGGTCAGGATAGTGCTAATAATACAGGAAGTTGGGTCAGTAATAGGAAGATAAAACTGATGTAGCTCCAGAATCACCAGATGTGACAGTGATAGTTGTTCTCAAGAGTCTGTCTCCAAAGATGAAAGAAGCAGTTCATCTCTGTTAGGTTTGATTTATCTACTAGGAGGATTACCTGCAGAAATTTAAACAATAATGTAAATCATTTGAGTTGGAAAACTGACGTTTGTGAACTCAGCCAAGGCAATATTCTCATGCCATGTGTTACTGTGGTGCTTGGCTTGGTGGTACAAAGTGGGGTTCTAAAGTCCCCATAACCAGATTTTCTACTCTGCCGTTTAGGCGTTCCCCTGCTTACTATAGCTAAACCTTTATGGGGGAATTATTTGCTCTTTTGAAGTAAATTCAAATTTGGCAAATAAATACAATGGAGCAAGGATTTCACCTTCTGTCTTCAAGACTGGCTTCCTTTTTATCATCTGCTGGAGAAAGAGTAGGGGTTTTTTTATTGGGGGGCGATTTGGACAGCTGTAGTTAACGTAAGGGAATGTGAACCAGTTTCCAGTTGCTTTCTGAATCTATTTAATATGAGAAAAACCTGCAATATGAGACTTACCTGTGATTATCTCAAGTGCACAGTATACTTTGGCATAGTCTTGACGTTTTTGAGTTAATGAGTTGTATTTTGCTATGTGAAATGAGATGTATGGAAATGTCCCTGTTTTCTGATTCTCTGGGAGGCTCCCCGTGGATTTTATGGTTGGAGAGCGAGGGAAAGAGGGAAGTTGTTTTTTATTTGTAATAAATCCCAGGCCAGTGGGCACCTGAAAAAAACATCTGGGTAATGTGTCCCAAGGCTGGACTGGCCTTAGACCATTCTCCCAAAGTCTTTGTGTGACTTTTGCCATCTCTGGTCTACATCAAATTCAGCCACTTGTTCCGAAGTGGCTGGCAAAGGTGGGAAGAAATGGAGAGGCCAAGAGGGGTCCATCTTTTTTTGTTTTACTGACTCCAAAAAATCAGTATATAATGTCTTCCTCAAATAGGGAAGATGCATTCCTGTATCTTGGTGACTGCTTCAATCAGCTAAAAAAAGTGAGAAGGAAACATAGATAAGAGAATGCCAAATGCATGCTGTCTACTACATTTTCCAACAGTGTAAATCACCGAAGTATTTTCTGAAGAGTGAGGTGGTAGTACAATACAAAGAAATACTATTGCCCCATTTAAAATGCAAGTTGGTTTTATGGTAGCATTTCTTTTCTTTTTTTAATTTGCAGATAGTAATCTGAAACTTGCATTCCATTTGTTTCTCATTGGGTGTCCATTAATTTTTTTTCCTTTGTGTCATTGTAATCTGTAAATATATATATTTGGACTGTGGACCTGTCAGTTTAACTGGGAAAGAGACTGGAGCTTCAGCGGTAATATTAACAAACTTCAACTTTTAACATTTCTGATTTACGTTGTTTCATTACCGTGTGACACGTGAGGTCAGGGAACACATGAATTTTACACTCCAGATGAAAGACCTGGTTTTTGGTACGTCTCTAAAACAGAACTCTGTCTCTATCACAGGAAAGATAAAAGAAACAATTAGGAATTTAACATCTCTTCATCTACCTAGTGTTATGTACTACTTGTACTAGTGTTATGAGAAACCTCCCAAGCTTTATTGAGACCATGCTTTAACTTTTTCCACAAAGGTGCCTCACACATAAAATCCATAATCATGCCTTTGAATCTGATTGTTACATCTCTGAACTTTCATGCCAGACAGTCTCCCACATCCAGGACAGCTGCCTATAAAAAGCAATAAATGAGGAAGACAATAAACTAATCTCAGGGACCTCCTTTTCTGCAAGCCAACTCCTATGTGGTTTTGTGCTATGCTTACTCCAACCTAGCTGCAAGCTTAAGCTGAAATCATCAGCCCTCTTTCCCCCGCCTTTCTCTAGGGTGTTTTTTCATCTCTTCCCTGTCACTGGACCTCACCTCGTGCAGCTGGAGCATGTCACAGTGCAGCACACTCATCTGATAGAAAACTAATCAGCCAAATTAAAAAACCCTCATGCTTATCAGTTATACCTGCTCATGTTATTACTTTTTGAGCTGTGTTTATCATGGCAGGAAGGTTGTGTGTTTCAGTATCAGTTCACAGGGAGCCACCTACACCACTCCAATCCTCAGTGTTTTCTAAGGTCTGTGTGTATTTGCAGGATGGCTCCTACTTCCATTTTCCAAGGTATTTTGTTGTACACCATGCACAAGTACCATTCTGTCCATAGCCACAGCAAGAGCAGGTTAGAATGGACCCAAGTGGAATCCACAGTTCCTGTTATTGCCATACAAGAGGAGCTCTTCAATGTTTAATAAACTACGGTCATGTCCTTTACCATATGCAGGACTGTGTGAGAAAGATGTGGTACGGATGGGAACTGTGAAGCCTGGAAGAATGATTTCCATTTAAAAAAAAAAAGAAATATTATTGTTGTGTCACTTTCCACTTTTTAGGGCCAAGGAATGAATTGTCAAGTCTTCATAAATCACCCACTGCTGCCTTTATTGCTTCCTGGAAGGAATTCTTGATAATGGCATTGGCTCTTCTGAGCATGCACTGGGAGAAACAGCAACACCCGTATTCACGTCATGTTTTCATTTGATTTTCATTGAACCGTGTCAGGTCTCTCTTCCTCATCTCTGTGACATACAAAAGCAAATCATGAGAAAAGGGAAGTGCAGTGCCATTGGCATTGTACCACTCTTAACTTCACAACACAAGGGAGAATTTCAGTCATTGGGCTAGATCTGTACAAAGACTTTCCTTGCCCCAGGACTGAGTGCTTAATTAATGGTCTTTATGCTTTCTTTATATCCTGTGAGCAGGCCAAATGACAAATCAGCACTGGCTATCTGGCTAGGGTATCCCATATGAAGTAACTGCTGTAGTGTCTCTAATGAGATCTAATAGAACTGCTTGAGCAACTTCATCAGCCCTGGCTGACTCTCATTTCCTCACAAAACTTTATCAAAACCAGCAGCTTGCTTGATGACATTTGTTTGGGGTAAGTTAGCTCTTACCATGTCGGAATCATAGAATTTTTTAGGTTGGAAAAGACCTTTCAGATCATCAACTCCAACTCTTAACCTAGTGCTGCCAAGTCTACCTCTAAACCATGTCCTTCAGTGCCACATCTCCATGTCTTTTAAACACCTCCAGGGATGGTGACTCAACCAATTCCCTGGGCAGCCTGGTCCAATGCTTGACAGCGCTTTCTGGTGAATAAACTTTTCCTAATATCCAGTCTTGACCTCACCTGACACAACTTGAGGCTGTTTCGTCTCATCCTATCACTTGTTACTTAGAAAAGACCAACCCCACCTTGCTGCAGCTTCCTTTCAGGTAGTTGTAGAGAGCCATAATTTCTCCCATGAGCCTTCTCTTCTCCAGACTAAGCCCCCTCAGGTCCCTCAGCCATTCTTCATAAGACTTGTGCCCCAGACCCTTCACCAGCTTTGTTACCCTTCTCTGGACCTGATCCAGCATCTCAATGTCTTCATTGTAGTGAGGAGCCCAGAACTGAAAGCAGGATTTGAGATGTGGCCTCACCAGTGCCAATTACAGGGGATGATCACTTTATTAGTACTGCTGCCCACACTATTTCTGATACAAGCCCCGATGCTGTTGGCTTTCTTGGCTGCCTGGGCACAAGCTGCATCAGTCAGTCATCAGGCAGTATTACCAAGCAGTTCTCATGCAAACCCAGATTTTTACTATAGTTGCTCCAAGAAGCTTGACCTCACTTGGAATACTGTGTGCAGTTCTGGTGTCCTCAACATAAAAAGGACATGGAACTGCTGGAACAAGTCCAGAGGAGGGCTACAGGGATGATCAGAGGGCTGTTCAGCCTGGAGCAGAGAAAGCTGCATGGAGACCTCATAGCAGCCTTCCAGTATATGAAGGGGACCTATAGGGATGCTGGGGAGGGACTCTTCATTAGGGACTGTAGTGACAGGACAAGGGGTAATGGGTTC
>JBCJKH010019880.1:0-23311 GCA_039877255.1 Loriculus beryllinus
ATTCTGGTGTGTCAGTTCATGCCCTTTGGAGCAGCTCTGCGTTTTGGCTCAACTGGCAACAGCTTTGTGCCCAAGCACTCCCATACCAAATCATAACAGAATTTCCAACTACTGATAAAGGAAGATGTTTGAGCAACTTACTTATGAAAAGAGATGGAAACAGAGCAAGCTGTATATAAGAAAATATTGGGGGAAACATAATTAGGGCAACACCTCAAGAATATTTTGAGAAATTGATTGACAAGTCCTGATGCATGGCAAGACAAAAGGGGGACTTACTGTTTTGTCAAAGGAAATCTTTGGAGAATCAGAACAGCAAAACCAGGTGATGATCTGCTACAGAGGATTGCTATGGCCTACAAAGGCAGCTGTGCACGAGACAGGGATGCACGGTTAGGCAACTGCACATGGAGCAGTGACAAAGAAGGAAGTCCAGCCTGCATCCTGCAGGTCCAGTTTTAAAAGACATACAGATTACACAGGATATAGAAAACCTCTTTTTTTTTTCCTCTCAAGTTATTAATTTCACATGAAAATAGGGTTATTTTGTGTGTGGGTGAATCTGCTTTTATTTATTCTCCATTAAAAGTCAAAGCTTTCCAGCACCATCACACAGTTTGTTGCCATGGAAATGACCATAATGCCACAGACAGGCACTGGTCTTCACAGGAGGAGACAGCAGGAGCAAATGAGTGCTAAGATGAGTTAAAGTAGTTGTTTTCATGTCTGTCCTATTATTAATAAAGCATGAGAGCTCAAATACTGCATACACAGCCCAAGCTCAAAAATCATTTCCAACCTGTGTTTCCCCAACATACACCTACCATCCAGTTTAAGGCAATCTCCCGTGAAGAAAGCAAGGGCAAAAAAAATGTTTATTAAAAACACTTGATCTAATTAAAATTCTAAATTCTTAACGAAATCAAAAGGCCACAAGCATCTGCCACTTCCCTTAAGCAGAAATAAGAGCTGCATATTCACTTCTAAAAATATTTTATGCAAGAATACTGGAAAGCAGACGCATTTCACAGCACGTAGTGCCAGCTGCTCCACAGCAAGGAAGGGCTAAAAAAACAAATGCAAAACCCATGCAAGCTCTTTTCTCAGCTGACTCCTCTCTCACAGGCACACTTCCACAAAGGCAGCCAAGGCTACTTTTGGCCATGACCTACTTTCTCGCAGCAGCTCGAAGCCCCACAGCCTTGTGCTCTCATCTATCAGCTGACAGCACTCGCTCCTGCGGGATCCCAAAGGGCAGCGTCCTGTATTGATACCCAAAGTAGAGGTTACTGCAGCGTGTAGGTTAGTGGGGCACTGTGGCAGCTCGTGGGTGAAGCATGCCGATTGTTCCGAATTAAGTCATTCTGCATCACCACTGTGTGTCTCATGAAGATATGACCTACAATCCCCGCACATCAATTAGTTACACTCTTTGAATTTCTTTGGTCTGTGGCTCTTCTCGCTAATGAGGCTCTGACCCTGCTGGATATGCACCAGCCTGAAAAGCAATCAAAATGGGCTCATTCGATTCTCTGTCTGCACATGGGTAGAACTGGTAATGTGAGGCAAGAGTTGTATTTAGTAAATGCAGACTTTCCCACTCTATCAACTGTAACTGAATCAGTGTTAACATGTTCAGCACTTAGGGATCAGATACCCTCCTGAATGGCCTCTGGCAGAAACATACAATAACCCAGTGAAGCTATCATGAGGGAAAAATAACATGTCATGTCTGAACTGGTTGACAACATGAGGACCAAATCATCCAGTGCTGGCTTGGCCATTTGGTAGGTTCTCACTCATCAAAACAAGCAACACAGTTACCTCGAATAGAAGAGAAAGCTAACCCAAATATTAATATTAAAACACAATGTTGCTTACCAAGTACTACATTTAACTTAAGAGCAGCAAAATAATTTTGTATTAAATCCTTTGGCTCCTGTAACAGTGAAACCTGTTACTCCTTGCACAACTTAACATTTTAAGAAGCCCTGTGACAATTTTCTCTGCTATAAAACCTTCAAGAAATATGGGGATAAGAGCTGAATGAATGGTATTAGAATAACTCCATGTATAATGTTTCTTATTCCAGATTTTGTAAATGGATTTAATGATGATAAAAGACACTGGAAATCCTCAGCAAGCCTACACATTATGGGAATGTGACTGGAAACAGCAGTGGGGTTTTAACAAGATAAGCCAGCTTCATGTCGTTTAATACTTGATGAAAAACTTGCGGTCAGCATCCATGAGGCCAAAATAGCCTCATGATTCAAGGTATCATTTCTACATTCAGTTCAACAGCAAAAAATGACAGATATTTCTCAAGTGGACAACTGCCTACCAAATGCTAAAATGATGTCCTCAATTCACATTCTTGGATGAAGCTGCTGTTCAGCTGCAGCTTTCATCTATTACTGAACTGGTATGGAAATGGACACAAAAGATCCTTCATTACCCACTTCCAGACCACTGTATTTCCATATTTAAATTTTAATTAAACTGACACCATATGGTCACCAAAGCCTTGTCCAGAGAATCATAAAGATATGCTTGATAACACACATGGCTCACAGATACTAGCAATAATGTTGCTCTATCAAAGAGCAAATTAACAGAAATTACCATGAGAAAAAGATGTGTAGTTTCATGTGCAAGATTAAACCTGCAGCCTTAATGCAGTTAGAAGTCTATCAATCCAGAGACCCACAGCCAAATACAACATTATTCATGGAAAATAAAGCTTTCTAGAAGCATCAAAAAGCTGGTCTCCAATTTTAGTGAAAAACAGGCAGGTAAGGATCGGTGGGAAACCTCATGCTGGATTTCATTTAAGGTTAGAGAGTTTCACAGCTGCTAGTTTTTTAAGTGTCACAATCACAAAACCTCATCCAATGTGCACACTTCCACCAAAACACAGAAAAGGAAAAAAAAAAAAAGAGACCATCTGTTCAGTCTGTAAAACCTAGATGTAAATACTTTCTTGCTGTAAGGGAAATAATGCATTAGGAATAATGCTAGACATATTTATCTGCCTGTGTTGAGAGCTGGCTTACTGGATAAAACATTGCCCATCACCAAGACAATCCCTGACATCAAGGGGTAAAGGAGGCACAGCAGCTTGGCCAGTGACTCATGCTGCTGGAGGGCTTTAAACATCTCCTTTTGATAAAGCACCTGAACAGTAAGTAGAAGCAAATCTCATCTTCACTCTGCTTCCCAAAAATAGAGGGAACTGAAAAAAAAAGTCCCCCTTTTAGCACAGATAAAGGCTAACTCCTAGTGGTCCTGAATGTACTACTGTAAAACATACAGATACAACTTCGGGAGTCTATCCATCTGTTTGTCAGTAATAAAGAGAGTGGGAAGGTTTCAGAAAACCCAACAAAAAAAAAAGTCATCTTCAAGTCATCAGCCTCACCAGGACCTCCATCCCCATGACCCCTTCTGATTTATGACCCTTTCCAGTTATGACACACAACTTTCTGGTCATTCCTTTGGGGATGAATCATGTCCTCACATGTTTCTATCCAGAGGCCTCGAAAATTTACGGTCACTAGTCAAATATTAACTCATTTGGACTGTTGACTAAAAGCTAGTAATTTCTGAGGCAAATGAGGTAAGACAACATGGTTCAGTTGCTGCATATGGAAAAGTTCATCTCGTTCAAAGTGGATTCTAGACATTTCAGCAGCTGCACCCAGACAAAAAGGCACCTGGAGAGCGATGCTTAATAATGATGGCTGTAACCACCTGTGCCTGAAAGACTGCTACAGGCCACAGGAACACAGGCAGCAACCTTCGACTGGCAACTAAGAAAAAGAGAAAAGGAAGAACCACTGTTCATCCTGGCTAATTCTTCTTTATAAGTACCTACTTCTGAAAAGACCCAAGCTATCAAGAGAAAATGCAACAAATTACTATATTCTGAAAGCAGCCTTCGTGTCTCAACACAGACACTGAAACTGTTTTCTGTCTCACATATCATATGTAGTATATTAAAGTAATATCAAAGTATTTCAGGAAGAGATAAGAAAATATTCCCATCACTGTACCAGGAACTCAACCAGCATTTACTACCTATGATTGACTCTGTTCAAAGAAGACAAGTTAAAATTAAACAGATGTGGAGAAGGACAACTGTGAGCATTTAGGGTATAGAGAACTTAAAGGCAAGAACATCTGACAGGAAAATACAAGTCTCAGCAAGAAAATGTCAAGAAAGCATTAAATTCCTCTGTAACAAATACACAGCTGTAAACACTAGCAGATATAAGCACAATTCTGGCACAAACACAAACGAGACTGAGCTGGTCAAACCCCAAATTTACAGAAGATATCTATCAGATGAAAACCATCAGAAGAACCTCTCGGCAGTCATAGCAGGAAGGAAGCAAACACTGGTTCAAGACAGAGCATGCAGTGGGCAAAGCAGACTGCAAGACAGCTGAATACCTCAGTCAGTCTTTCAGTTTTCTGTTCCTGATCATTGCACCCTGCTTTTTGCAACACATGAAAACCAACTAAGCTGGATTTGTCTGAATCATTTTTCAACAACAAAGCTTCCCTTGGTTTTATTTCTGTAAGCTTTGTTCTCTGCTCTGTAATAAGCTATTACTCACCCAGAACAAAACTGTATTTCCACCCCCTACTTAAACTTCTCTTACAAATAAACAAGAAATAACCTCCCTTCACTTCAAATGCACAAGAAAAAAAATATGGTAAATTTAACAAAAGGGAAAAAAGGGGAGCAATTGACATTTAAAACTATGCAATATCCGAAGGGTTGACTTGAGTTGCATGAGACAAATTAGGAAATATACTTTGAATTACAAAGCTGAAGATGTGCCAACTTCTGACACGTATGTGAAAAGCCTTCTCTAGAGAAGAATTAAAATTCTCATTTATACATCAGTTATGCTACAACCAAATGAAACCTGAAGTTACAGATCCATCTAAATGATCACCCATTTCTCCAGTTGACTGCCTGGATTTCAGATGCTGTATTCTGATGTTGAGGAAAAAATAACCCGAACAATAAAAGGGATATGCCTCACTCCCGAATTTTCCTACATATCTCAGTTGGTCAAACTATTCTGTTCTTAATTAGACAGTCTCATCAATCTACATGTGGAAAACTGATGTGCAGATAGCCTGCCTATGGAAGGCTGCACAGAATTTTCCTCTCAACATACATAACATAAGGCATTGTATATCTAAAGAACGAAAATGCTCAGTCAGCACAATCTCTTTGGAAACAGTAAAAGTGAAGAAAACTTCAAGAGAAAAAGATGAAAAGTCACAAGAAAAACTTGACTCCTGCCGCAGCATGCCATTTTTAGAAGACCATCAAAATCCTAAGGTAACATTACCACCATGTTGCAGAAAGGTCCAGACAAGCACTCTGAAAATGCTTCACATTGAATGTTATCTACAACTATTACATTTTCCTGACAATGTATTCCAACAGCAGCTACTGCTATGCTGGCATGAAAGAAGTCACCTTAAAACTACAGATCCTTGTCTGATGACATCCATTATTCGTTGCTCATTATCTAGAAGCACACCTGGAATAACACAATTAAAGGAGCAATCTGCAGTAAATTACCTCACAGACCATATGAACTGAGTTAAAACCCGCAGTTACTTTTGATTTAGCTAATACTGGCCACATGAAACCTGAACCTGTTCTCTCCCCTGTTCAGGCCAGAGACCCATTCCACTCAGCACTGGATGAGTTTTGTTTGTGATCTTCATCTCGGCACCTCTGACTCAGCAGCGTGTGAAGTTCATGCAACCCACTTACAGGAATCCATTCATGAAACTCACGGGCCTTTGATAGAGGTGGAGAGCAATTTGTAGTCAGCTATAAATCCTTGGCTGGAACTTAACCTGTACTTTAACACCTGTTCCTACAGTACTGAGTATTTTCCATACTTCTGACATGCTGCAGTTTCTTTATTTGGAATATTGCAAAAGAAGAAAAAAAATACCTAAGCCCTCTTTTCCATTATGTTCACTTTTTGGGTGAGGAACCTTTTATCAGTGCTTTCTGTTTCTGTATCTGTGCTTTCAAAATACATACACAGTAAAAACAGTTTCATGTTTAAGGAAGTTTCACCTTTGCTCCAGTTTCTGCATCCTTTTCAGGCAGGATTTCCCTTATTTAGACAGACAAAGGCTTTCTTAGTGCATGTAAACATAAGTGCTGTAAGGCTGTTTGTTCACT
Organism: Loriculus beryllinus; assembly: GCA_039877255.1. Lineage (NCBI taxonomy): Eukaryota > Metazoa > Chordata > Aves > Psittaciformes > Psittacidae > Loriculus > Loriculus beryllinus. The sequence goes on from JBCJKH010019880.1 coordinate 6,230, forward strand.
TTTAAAGTGGGATTAATAAATCCAGTGGTAAAAAAAGTAACCTTCTCCATATCCTCTCCATTAACCTGGCCAGCAAGGTTCTCTCACCACGAGACCAGCAACTGTTTTCTATGAGACTGGCTGAAAACTAGTTAATCAAACTGAAAAGAAACCATGATTTCACAATAAAATGAAGGAATAACAGCCACTAGCACTTGGAAGAGGAATTAGCTAATAAATATAGTTAAGGAATGTATTTGAGAATTACTTTCCAAAGTTTTGAAATAACAAGACTTGGTTGCAGTTTTTTTCTTTTGAGCGTAAGAAATTATTGCTTCTGAAAGTGCCTGTAATTATTCAGGCAAGAAGCACCCTACCAATCTTATTTCAAACAAATGATTAAAATAAAAGGGCACTGCTCACATTACTATGTGAGCAATGCTGGAGGGAGGAGGTGTCCACTAAGGCTCTGTCACTGCTGCCAGGCATTGCAGGTACAAGATGTGCATCTCTGGGTGCTTCCAAAGCATGGATCAGACAGGCTTACTGCATGAGGCACCTGTACTGCCACAATCAGTTGATAATATCTCACTCCAAGTCATTTTTATTTGGTAAACACAGGACTAAGAGTGTGGGAGAACAATACCAACTGTTTGTCTTGTCACAAGGCAAGACTTTGGCTAGAGCTGTCTCTTCTAAGAAGGCAGATGTTCTGCTGGGAAAAGTCAGAAATTTTCAGCCTTCTGACTCCAAAGTCAGTCCTAATTTTCCATGTCAGTGCCTTATGACACTTAAGAAGAAACTCTCTCTAACCTGTAGTTCTGGATTTCAACCTTGCATGAGACAGGGCATAACGCAAATTGTGCTCTGCCTCTTTCAGTCCAGGAATGTGACTCCTAGTCTCATACATCCACCACACTGCATCTTTAGGTCTCCTAACCTGACTCTCAGGCATACATTAAGCCCAAACTAAATTAACTCAACTGAATCCTGTTTGCCCTTCAAGCTATACATACGCAACTACTGCTCAGCTGCACGTGGCCCTTACCGGGGGGATTGCCTCTCTGGGTTATGCAGGATCAGCAGACACATGGATTTTAGTTTGTTGTCAGCAGTGCTGAAAGAATTCACATAGGTGACCCTGCTATGAGAGTTTAAAAGTAGATGCACTTCAAACAGTCACTAAATTGACTTTGGACCAAAGCCGTAGAAGCAAACACCAGAGATTAACTGAGTTTCAACTGTCTGAAAGAATTAAAATTCCCACAGAAAAGGGGGAACTGGGGACAAAGACCATAGCTACTTCTGAGACAGGGGAAGAGAGCCAAGAATTTGACCAAGAGCCTTGAACGAGGCTGAAGTACAACCACAATAATCTGGCCTGCCCACATGCAGTAGAATGTCACTGAACCAGAGTGGAAAAATAGGTATTTACATCAGACACATTACAATGCAAAAATAGCTCAGCCCACATACAACATATCCATGCAACAAAGCACAATTTCCTTGAAATTCCTGTCAAAAGGCATGCTGATCTATCATCTGTTCATATTTGAGCTTTCAACAAACCAGACACACTCTGACCAATGTCACTTCTTGGAAACAGGTACTTCAGAGCCCAGCTGGCTGACTTGTGTGGGCATGCTGGTCAGGGCTGTCATATCACTGCTACATGAAATATTCTGGCAAGCTTACAATTATCTGCAAGCCTGAGAAGCCAAAGTGCTGTTCTTAGTAAAAAGACATGAGCTAACTATGGCTTTCTTCTTTATTTTATGCAATTTTAACATAAACATAAGCTAGAGCAGCGTCCTGACAAAGCTGACAATAAAAGTAAGGGAGCCAATGCCATCTGATAGGCTGCAGTTCAGCTGCGAGAGATGCGTGTTTCTTCCAAAATTCTTGGCCTAGTAACAGAAGTATTTTTCACCCCAAAGCATTCTTAAAAAGGATGGGGAGGGGAAGGTAATTAATTTAAAGTTGTTTTCTGGAATAGCTCATGGAAAACTCTAGACAAAGGTCAATGGTGATTTGCTTCTTCTAAATGGACATGGATAGTGGTGTCCATACTTCACCTTCAGAAAAGCAAAAAAAACCCATGAACCATGAGGAAGTATAGGGAAGGAATGCAAAGGGGAAAAAATTAAATATTTTAAATATATCAAAGAATAACTAATCTTGGCATTGCTAAATGTCTTTAAAGAGGAAGACTGGTCCGATAGCTTAGGATTCAGAAGAATCAGATAAGTTACATGTAGTCAGTTCATAAATATCCAATTAATAAAAGATTAGCACAGTCCTACCTCCTGCAAGCACTGTGAAGTTAAATATATGAATGACTGCTAGGCTCTCCAACTCTCTACTGAGGGGTCCACTTCAGAAATAAGACAGCTAGGCAGGATTAGTGAGTACCAAGAGTGCACCATTAACAACACTTTCCAAATAGCCTATTGACTTCTCAGAAACATTTTGCCTGTAGCAAACTGTAGCAACAGAAACACAAGCCACAAAGGATTTCATTCTTAACTTCAGAGTAAAAATATGGAAGAAATTCTGCAAATCCTCATCACCAATGACAAATGATCAATCTGTGCAAAGTAACTTCATAAATCACCACACAAAACATGGCACTGCAGCTAATTTGGCTCAACTGCTCTTAAAACAAACCCAGAATCTTGAGTTTCTGCAAGTCATCAACTCATTATAGAAAATATGTCCTGGTTTCCAAAATGAACAAGCTGTACAAGCAACAGAAGGTACACACACATGAAATAGAGGGCAGTACAGCCCAGAGATGCACAAGCTCCTCTCCAACTTCCTCTGCTACCTACCCTGCCTCATCCCAGCACCGCCATCCCCTTCTTCCCCAAAACCATCCTCCCCTTCCAAAAACCAGAGCTATCCCTCTGGGAAATAAAAGGCTAAATTACAACACTTCATTCAACCCCAGTCTTCAACTTATAACTCCACGGGGCTGGATTCAGTAGGGCTGTTTGCTGCTCTGGAGAGCAAGCATATAGTTTTTCTTCCAAGTGGTCTGGAACACCTTTGTCGTGTGGAGGAGAGAGCTGTAGTGTACAAGTCCACCACTGAATAAAAGAGAAGAAGAAAGGGCTCCCCGAACAGAGCAATACAGAGGAAAGGGGGCTCATACTGAGGTGAGCTGGAGATGCACTGCAGATCAGCTACAGAAGCACAAGTCTGGGTAAACTAACATTCCAAAGTCCAACTTCATTTAAGAGCTTTTGGTTCACCAAGTATATTATGCACAACCTCCCTTTCTCTAATTACACAAGACCACTAGGCACATTACACTTGCCTAGCATTTACCCAAAGTAACTTTAAACCACATCACGGTTCACATTCTGAAATGAGAACAGGTGTCATGGAGCTGCTCTGAGTAAAAAAAATTGATCTGGCAAACCCCCAAAACTCCCAACCAATGCACAAGGCAGAAAGGTGGTTAGAAGCTGATGAAAACAAATAAATAGCTGTAATTCCATTCCTTCTCAACAACACACTGGCCTCTTCATGTGTGAAGAAAGACCTTCAATCATCTCTCTTATCACACAAACACACCTACAGTTTGCTATAACTGAAGAGACTGAGTCTCAGACAGCCTGTTCACGTTTAGAGTTTGGAACGCTGCATCTGTATTTAGCTTCTCCTCGAATCTGTCTGCTGGGAAAATCTTTAATCAAACACAAGATGTTTCAGAGGTAATCTCATTCCACAAAGCTGTCTGCAAACCAACAACCCTGTGCAATGGCTGCCACCTACTGCTCCAGAAAGTAACTGCACTTACTAAAGGAAAAGGCAAGTTTCAGTAGCTCAAGCAACAATTTCTGTTTAAAATTTCCCTCTATGCCCTCACAAACAATGCACTCAGTCTTTTAACACAGCAGAAAAAAAAAATAATTCCAACAAGGAAATATTTCCAGTACTTCATATTTCTCTGGTGCTTCATAGTTTCACACTACTACAGAAAATAACCTCTTCAAAACTACCATTTATGCAGAAAAAGAAGGTAGAAAAACCACTAGGGTGTTGACCATATTATGAAATCCCAGTCTCAGAGTGAACTATCACAACAGAGGCAGGTCAGAGACTTTCTGACACATGCTGTCAACATAATTCAAAAGACTTTGTAGCTTAATCTGACCATTCATAACATCATCCATTTATCTCCTTAATCTGCATGAAGAAAAATATTCTTCTGCTTAGAAAACATCACTGCAAGTTTAGTCCCAGATGGAGGAGTAAGCTTGCCAGCCCCTTGCCCTGTACAGACTAGAATAGTGTGTATATGAGGCAGCAGGACAAAGCCTTTTCCATCAGTGACCAGTTGGGCTGATTGGGAATTACCAGCAGTAACATGAAAGTTCCTATTTCCATCTATACAGATTTTACCTACGCCACATGCGTTAGAAAGGCAATATACCCTGGGAGTTTATATAAATGAACTGCACACAGTATACTATTTACAATCCTCCTTCTTCCACACACATGATCTGAGACTGATTATTTTCTACTACAACGATTATTAGCAGGATGACAGGGAGAGGCTATGAAGTCACAAATCTAGAAGCCCTTTCTTTTCCCCAGCTAAAAAGAGATCTCTTGTAAATCTCTACGTTAATCTCTGCAAAGTCGATCTCACAGATACCATAATTCAAAATAGCACTCCTGCTCAACTTCTTTTGCTTTCATTAGGGCATTTTGGTTTTTCCACATGTTAAATAGGAAACAGAGCATAAGGGACATGTTAAATAGGAAACAGAGCACAAGGAAAGCAAAGACATCATGTGAATACACCTATTGTTACTTACTTCTCCTGTGATTGGATTAGTTCCGTACTTCTTTATCCAAGGAACAATGCTTCTGAAAAGAGAAGAGATAAAATAATAAGTGACAAGCACAATCAGAAAACTCTGTTGATAGGCATGATTACTTTTGCCAACTTGCTAAGACCAAACAGTGCCCCACACAGCTGTAACCAGTTCAGCAACACAAAAACAAAGCTAAGTACAGACAGTAACTTACAGTATGTCAAAGACTGTCCCATCTGGTGTGCAAACTGGGTATTCAAATGGTTGCAGAGACAAACTAGGGAAAAAAAAGTACACATTCTTTTAGCAAAATCAGCCGGAAATCATGACAGAAGCAAATTACATTTTGCTGATTCACTTGCACATTAAAGTAAGGCCTACCCTAATAAAAACACTGAGTGACTGCTAATACCCACTACCTGATTCCACATAAATCATGTTAACAACAAACCCATGAAGGGAACTGGTATAGTTTAGTAATGTGGAGCGACCAGCACTCACAGCCACAGAGCCATGGGATGCTGCAATACTCCCCAGCTGATGTGTTGTGCCCCACCAGCTAAAAAAGATGGTTCAAGCAGAAACACTCGCTATTTTTGCACTGAAAAGGACCAGGGAGTAACTGGCACTCATATTCAGCACTCTCTGTTAAGGATGCTTCCATAAAGCAGCCAACTATCGGCCAAGCAGCAGTAGTTTGCAAATGAACTATTCAATTTACAAAAGGATTTCCAACCCACCTCTACTAACTTCCCTCTTTCACTCCAGCACTTCAAGGGGTAAACTCTAAACACAAAAAAACTAACACACATATGGCTTCAATTTACCTAATCACTGCTTCAGAAAGACGAGCGACTGACAAAGCATATTCTGAACAATGAAAAGGAGACTCAAGCTACAGTCACACAAATTTGAAAGACTGAAATGTACTTAATAACTGTTCTGAATTATTTTATCACTTGTGTATTCTTTAGCCATCAGCTCCAACCTCTGCAGACACTAATCACGGAAAGTATAGACATTGGTTTAGCTCTTGCCAAATTTTTTCTTGCTGTATTACTATCATAGCAGGCATAAGCCAATGAAAGTAACTACCTCAGAAGAACGTGTCTTCAGTGATAGCTCAGTGTCACCAGCCTGAATAAATACATGTGTCATTTAATAATGATAACGTATATTTGTTGTCTTACCTGCAGTGATCAAATGACAAACGTCTAAAATTGGTTCGTGGAAGGTCTGTTGATGAAAAAAAACCAAAAACAAAACAACACAACAGAATTGTAATAAATACATAATAAATGCTTCATCCCTGGCAGCGTTCAAAGCCAGGCTGGACAGAGCCTTGGGCAACATGGTCTAGTGTTAAGTGTCCCTGCCCATGGCAGGGGCCTGGAACTAGATGATCTGAAGGTCCTTTCCAACCCAAACCATTCTCTGATCCTATGATTCTGAAGTAAAAAATAAACACTTGAAATTTACATTTTGCTACATGTATGGTAGCAATTTGCTGATGACAAGGGTAAATACACTGAGTTTACATTATTAATAATACTCGGACAGAGCTCTGAGCAACCTGGTCTAGTGGAAGGTGTCCCTGCCTGTGGAAGGAACTGGGTGAGCTTTAAGGCCCCTTCCAATCCAAACGATTCTATAAACCTTGCAAAACAGTAACTAAAATCGGATTTCTCCTGCAGAGAGCAAGGACACTCCTCAAGTACAGTTAAACAGAAACACATCAAAACAGAGCTGTGTCAGACGGGCAGCACCCAGTTCGCGTTTGATAGCTAACATTCAAGCTCTGCTCTACCAGCCGGCACAGAGCTCGGTGAAGGCCGGGACAGCTCCACCGGGCGTTAACGCGAATTTCTCCCCGGTTTCAGGCTGACGAGCACCACAAGTTCAAGTGCCGGCGGTGCAGCGGCCGGGCCGGGGCAGCCCCGCCGTACCCCGGGACGCTGTGCTCTGCTCGAGGAAATCACCCCAGCCCCCCACACCTGCGGTTCGCACGGCGGCCCCATCGCGCCTTTACCTGCTTTCTTGCCCCCGTAGAACTGCGTGTACTCCGCGCATGTGATGTACCTGCCGAGACAGCGCGGTCAGTCACGGACACCCGCACCACATAAAGGCCCCGAGACTTTCCCCCCACCCTGCCGGGGCCATCCCCACTCACATCTTATCCTTCTGGTGCTGCCGCTTCCCCATGGCGGCGGCTCAGCGCGGGGCCCCAGCGCACACAACTGCCCACTCCTCACGCAGACCCCCTCCGCGCCCGGACGGCTGCAGATGCTGCGCCCTTCCGGTGGCGGTGCGGCGCCGAAAGGCCGCGCAGCGGAAACACGGACGGTGAGAGACGTTCCGGGCCGGGCCGCGCCGCGCCGGCCGGGGAGGGCGGGAAAGCGCTGAGGGAAGCGCTGAGGGAGCGGGGCGCCCAGGCGGGAGGTTGCAGCACCCCATAAACGCGTGTGCCGGCCTGAAGGCGAGCCGGTGCCCCAGGACAGGCAGCTCCGGTTGGGCTCCCCCTCACCGGTGCCAGGTAGGGACGCCGGGGAAGCCTTGAGGGAGTTTTGGCGAGTGAGCAGTAGTGAGAATGGCTGATTCCCCCTCCCTCCCCCCCCCGTGACCTTCCCCATTCCCCATCCACACCATTAATTCATAAAGTAAACCTGCCCCTACTCCCGCACTGAAAGTGCTCCTCGTTGATTTTGCTGCAGGCTTCCTTTGATAATGTAATAGGGTGTTCACAGACCTCATAAGAAAAAAAGTAGGTGCTGAATGTAAGCAGAAAATGCTAAAATACCCAATTTAAGAAAAATGTGCAGCAATTTAGATATTGTTGCATGGAATTTAAAATGGTAATATTCCTGGTCTGTCAGGCAGTGACAGCCTCTCAAGAGAAAACAGGTAGAAAAACTTTGAGACAATCCTTCAATAAAGTATTCCAGCACCTCTTGGAAGACTTAATGACAAGGAACTTTCTTTCCCTTAGCTAATCACCTTTCAATCCTATTAAAAAGCATTCGTTACAAGACTGGCATGAACAGCACAAGGCTGAATAAAGGATAGCCAGAATCCAAACATCCTCCCTTTTGCAAGGAGGAAACAGGCACCTTGCTTGTAGCTTTCAGTTACCACCTCTGAAATGATCCATGTTCATTCATTCTTTTCTCATTAAAGCATCCGCTGGCAGCTACCTGCACATTCTGTCAGACATCGAGAGTCAAAATCCGTGGAAGCCAATAGCCAGGCTTCTGCCAACAGTACCAAGCTTTGGACCAGACCCACCCCTTCCCCACAATGTGGTACGTATCTCTTGTTTTGATCACTTCAGTGGGTTCTGTTCCACTCTGTAAGGAACACAATGTCTACTGCTGTGACTGTAGGCTACTTGGCAATAGCATATGAATCACAGCACTAGCACAACTGCTTGTCACAGTACTATCAGATTTTTTGGATTAGAAGACCCGAGCCAGCACACACAGAATCAAGCTGTGCTGCATGTCCCACTGGTTGTTGAAAAGTCACTGATGCCATACTGAAGGATAGCTGCTAAGTCAGTTGTTTTTATTGCTCTTCAAGACACTTCCGTTGATGCGCACATCACATTGCTGTACAGAGTTGTCAGGTGGCCATAGGTCTGGCAGTTGAATACAGAGGCACCAAACCCTTCCCAATGTGGGGGTTTGTTGCCTTAAAGAACACATCCCTCCCCCTAGGATCCAGACAACCATATAACTGCAGAACTGCCTCTCTGAGTTCCGTCCCCCTCAGCCAAAGACCACAGCAGCACAGCTAGTCCTTGTCCTGGCTGAGGGTGAAGGATAGTGTGTTTCTGCTGGAAGTTTAGGGGAGAAATTGCCCTTTCACAAGGGTTTAAATACACTTACTCATTTCTGTACTCATTTTCTTACTCAAAACCATCTCAAAGTAAGGCAATAAATTGAGGTGTACCTGAATAGTTAGGTCTTAGAAAGAACCAACACATACACTCGCTTCTTTCCCAGCACCATGTGTACTTTGGGAAAGAAAACAAGTTAATTAATTTGGTTTCAGTGGAATTCCAAAACCACTCCACAAGTGAACTGCTGGCAGGCCACCAGCACTGCTGCGTTGTCACAAAATGCCGCACAAGGAACATGGTCGTAACTGCACAGAGTTCACTTCTTGTTGCTGCACTGACCACTTCGGCAGTGGTCAGGGAAGCCCATTTTGCTTTGTGTTGCCTGAGATAATGAGCACTCCCACACAGCTTCTGTTCTTCCAACTGAGATGTGGCTCCAAGAGAAAATGTAGCTGTCCAGGGAGATCACAAGTACTCGTCCGATCACGCTCCCAGAGGAAAGATCACCCAGACAGTATTATTTATTTCTAGACACATTAACATGATTCAGCCTGCGTTGACATTTCTGGAGATGCTTGTGCCCTTTGTAATAATTCAAGACTTACATTTGTTCTGTTTGTTTTTTAAACCAATGCAATGTTCATTTATTTCTGTACTTACAAAAGAGTCACCCCGCTGTATCCCTTTCCCTCCCCCCTAAAATGCCTTTTACAAACATTTAAAAATTAAAAACCAGATGATGACGTGTTAATTTGGTAGAATTATTTTGAAACATAGCTTTTGTAATTAGAGTTAAATTTCCTACCAGATGACTTTGTAGAGACAGCCTGATTATCGGCCAAATAAAATTCCATATTACAAGTTAGCAAATTCTAGTACAAAAATAGTCCATGTGTTAGAACAGCCTCTTATTATTATTATTATATTCACAGGAAAGAGTCTATTGGCTGCATAATACCTTAATATTTATGAAATTTCTTTTTATGTGGCTCATTCATCTAATTTAATATAGTGTTGAGCCTCAATAAATCCTCAGGCAAAAAACCTTAAACAGGGTTAAATATGCTGTTCAGTGTACTCTGAAGTACTGTGCTTTTCACAGGACATCCAAGAAACCCCACAAACAGTTCTCAGCTAGTTTTGATATTAAAATGAGAACCAGATCCAAAAGGACCCCCCTGAAGTACACATCCACGACTTTCCATAGAAACAGAGGCCGCAGCTTCAATGGTTTCACTTGGGAAATGGTCTAGCTCATCCACTCATCATTTTTCACAAATCCACTTGTGAGCTTCTTTAAAAACTAAAGCAGGCCACTCCTGCGACCCTTACGGCATTGCCCTCTTCAGGAGTGTCCCTGCTGACTGAGCTCTTGCTCCTCTTCTGTCTCTGGTTAATGCTGTTCAGCAGTTTCTCGTGGACCAGGCCCCGCAGGGAAAATCTGGGTAAATGCTACTTTTCTCTCAAGATGTCTAGCTGCTCTTGATATTCTGTGAAAAGCCTCTGGAAGCGGAGGTTCTGTCCAATTACAGGAAGAAGCTCTTTCAATAGTTCTCTCTTTCGTAAACCCTGCACAAAAACCACAAGAGCGTCCTCAGAATGTATTAGTTGATAACATAAACATATTCCATAGAGCTGTTTAAGATTCGTGCCCTTTTTCCTGCCTGGAGAGAGCTCTGTATTTTATGTTCTTACCCTGCTTACATGAATCCCAAAATAAAAACTATCTTTACATTTATACACTTATAAAGCTGGTGCAGCCTCTGAAGTTGCAGACTTCCCTACTGAGAAGGGAAGACATTTCACTGGCCTGTCACTATTTCAAAGTTGCTATGTGAAGAACACAAAGACCTGAACATGCAACTCTGCTCCATCTGTCTGAAACTCAGGACAGCATCAGAGCTGAAACTGTGGCAATAAACATTTGTCTGTGGTTTCATATGAAATAAATACAAGTGCAGTGGGAGAAGCCCTGCATATGAGATGAGAGCAGAGTAAGCAAAGGGTTCCAAAGACAGCAAAAATAATGTGATTGCTATTTTGCCACTAAGTTTAATAATATAATATTTTCAGTTCTATTGTCTATCCATGTCCTGTAATTTTCATGGGAAAATCTTCCTCATTGTTTTGTTTAACTGTTATCAGGACTTACCATAACTGTTGATTCCCACTGACTTCCAGCTGAGTAATGAACTGGACCCAGTAAATCCTTGCATAATTCTCGCAAACAATATTCAAACCCTGAATATTATCAGAAATAAAATCACGTTCAGAAGCATTTCACTATATACAACCCTTCTACAATGCAATTGACAACATTCAGGAAAGAATTTGTCTAGAATAAAATAAGGCCAAAAAAATTGATTTCTCAAAGAATGTATTGTTCTTCTAACAGCATATCTTTGGAAAGATAAGATGATTCATAAAGGATTTATTTTAGAATTCCAAAGGGCTTTATTTTAGGTTCTCAAAACCAAAACCACTACTAAAGATAATCTACAATACAGAGAAAACCTGCAGTAGGTCTCAACCTCACTCCCTCTTCCCACCTAAAGATACCAGCTTTTAAAAGAGCAAAACAAAAAACATTAGAAAATGTCAACAGCCAGAGAACTAATACAAAAGAGATGTCACATGAGCGGGAAAGCCACAAGATGAAAACCAGTGAAGGGGGAAAGTTGTTAGGTTGCATTTCGTGGTAATACATGAATTTGGAAAAAATGGAGTCCATAGTGAAGAAAATAAAAAATCCTTCTGATACATTAAAATATTACTAAACTAGAAGAGAAATCTCAACCTTTAGCAAAAGAGCATACAACTAAAATAAAATGCACTAAATTAATATGCATGAGTTAAAAAAAAAGGTAAAGAGAAAACCTTTAATAAAACCACACACAGTTTCCATGCCAACTTTATTCACCCAAAAATCAGAGGGGAGAATTCTCTTGCAAGTAACTAAGTCATCAGTTCAGGAGTAACTTGCCAATCAAGGTATAACAGACTGAATATTTTAAGGGATTAGAATTCACTAAATGTTGAAATCATCAGAGGAATAAAGGGTCAATAATAAGATATGCAATTTTCAAATTTAGCAGACCTAGGACAGCAATACACATGTGGCAAAGCAGAATGTGCAGTGACATCCAGTGTATACATGCGTGCAAGGCTGTGACATTAGTGCAGTGCAAGATGAACCCTGCACACACAACAGAGATTCCTAATTAATGAAGACTTTAGAAAGTGTAACTGTCTCTTCAATATATGTATGACCCAAGAAGAACATTTTAATTTCAAGTGGAGAATCACATGCAGTTTATTAAGCTCTTTTGTTAAATAAGGGGTCAAAAGGCAAGAATTAATGACTTGAATTTTAATTCCACCAACACCTATTAGGTGGCCTAACATGAACCACTTAGCTCCCCTCTGTGTAAAATGATTACGCATGAGGAATAAGGCGGTATTAATACAATGGGAACTATGAAATTTGAAATGCTGGCAAGTGGAGACAGAGATCTTTAGAATCCAAGGAGCATAAAGTCAGTTGGTTAACCTTATTTAACATAATAGCATAGAGATATAGTGTATTCAAATATAAAATAGACACAAGTACTTTTCTTGCAGGTTTCTCTTCTCACAGAATTTAACCTGTGGAGCTCATCAGTACAGACTGTTCAAATTTTAGAATGTAAGAAACCAGCATTAAGTGCAAGTAACACAAGCAAATTCTCTGCAGTTTCATGTGCTCTGGTACAAAGTGTCAAGAGACCAAGCAACTCTTCTGTTTCACATCAGGCAGGGATCATCAGTTGCCTGAAGAATGTTACATATTTTACAAGGTGCTGCTGGTTCCTCCGAAACATCTGTAGCTGCTGCCAGATAATACATATGATGTCTGACAGACACCTGGACTTTTCTTACAATGCAGTTCCTACTGCTGAAGTCCACAGATGGCACTGTTTCCCCAGACCATGATCTGTTCACATTGTGTCAAAATAGGATTCCTGAGTATCGAGCACTGCAGGAAGCAAATGCACTTCAGCAGCTTGTTTTGGTTTTAAGTAAACACAGTCCAGAAGCCAAATGCTGAAAGGAGAACATTAAGTGCAATTATACATATACATGACATGAATAAAGCATTTCTTAAGTCTACCAAAGGTGCAAAGAAGTAACACAGCATGGCAGGTCTCACCTTCATTAACTAGGTACCGTGCATAGATAAGGAGCCAGTGGCGATATTCGTGACTGGATTGTAAGATAAGTGCTGCTGCGATCTGGTTCTCCAGGTATGCAAGTGTTGTTTCTTGTTGCACTAAATGAGGCATGGAGAACAATCTTGCAGCTTGCCTTCCTGAACTACAAAACAAAAAAATTAACATGCCAGCCAGAAAATCAGATACTATTAAATTCATTTAAATTAAATGCTTAAATTCAGTTTAAGGAATAGATATTTCTGCACAAGCTGTTCCACGCTTATCTTTCAGAGGCATCTAGTTCTTCCAGGGTTCAAGCTTTTCATGACAAAGGCAGCACTTCATAGCAAACTGCCTTCGCCCCCAAGTGGACCATTTATAAGTATCAAGGTCCACGGAGGGTTTTCTGCCTCCTGTTCTTTTTATCTTCCTTGCATCTGTCTTCTCTTTAAAAACACATGGTTATCAGAGACCAAGTATTGCCATAAGAAGGCTAATTTGGAAAAAAGTAACCCTTTATTTCATTTTTGAAAACAAAAAAGCTAATTTTTCAGTCTGATAATTTTCTCTTTCTCAAAAAGAGAATGCTCTTTGTTTGGATTTCAAATATTTCTCGCAGTTAAGTCCCCTCCCCCTCCAAGAGAATAGCAATCAAATTATACAACTCTGCACAGTTTCTCTCCCTAGAAAAAACAACCTCTGTTGTGAAGGACAGAAAGAGCACAGAAATCTGCCTGGGAAATCAAATTCAAATCCAGGTGAGGATAGGCTATTAAATTACCTACAGGAGTCTGCTCTGGCTCACACAATTCCCTAGTGGTATTTTCAGATGTTAAAAATATGCATTAGATGACTAATCACACAACTTTCTCAGACTTCACTAAATAGATCCCTTGAGGACAACTGAACTACTCAAAATTTGTAGGCCTATTCCAGAAAGCTGGTAAACTAAAAATTAAAATGTAAAACAAGGTCAGTTTGGCTACTCAGAATAGTGCATTGTCAAATACTTCACCCATCCAATAAAGAGGAGCCTTAAAATGATTAGGTTTAGAGGATGCTTTCCTGCACCCCAAGCAACCTCAAAATAACATTAAGATACAGATTGTAAATGTGCAAAAGTTACAAAAAAAACCCAACACTGTACGAGCTCCTGACAGTTTCAGAGCCATTAGGATCTTAAAAATTAACTCACTAATTCAACTACATGAATAAATAATAGGAAAAGAGAGAGAAATGATCAAATGAAGCAAGGAAGTGCGTACTTTGATGTTCGTCCCTGTATTACAGCTAAAGGCCCAGAACACAGCATGGCTTCTTGGGATGGTAAACTATTCCTGAAGTCTGCACATTGTGCTAGAGAGTCCTGTTTGTCAGAAACAAGATTCCTGAGAAAAAAAAAAGCAAACAAAACGCAAGTTTGAGGAGAGCAGACAATGGTATCAGGGGATCCAGCTCTGTTCTGACTCAAAGCCTGATTTGTATTTTCACAGATAACCAAAAAAATGTCACTGAGGTACCCAACTGTTCCCACTCCATGTCCAAGTTCTGCTTGCGCTGTCATGGAAATGTCCCTCCCACCTACAACATTAATTGTGTAATACAATTTAGCACTAGTTTTGAGGGAAATGAACTCTCTATTTGTCATTCTACATCTATTAAGAAGTCATGCACCAGGACAAAGACTGGAGTAAACACAAGTAATGACTTTAACAACTTGATTTTGCTTCATGTCAGGTCCCCACACCCACCAGACAAGTCATCACAGATCACAAGCATTGATAATCTTTCCCATACATTACAGCTATTCCTTCCTGTGGAGGGAGTTGACAGTTACAGCTGGCATTTCCACACCTGATCGAGGATATCATTTGCACTGGTTTGAGATGCCAAGAGAATCAGTCGCTCAAACCAATGCTAAGTTTAGGTCTCCAGGCAGCTCAAAGGTAAAATGGCACAAATATTTAAAATACCCTTTTACTGCTTTATCATGTTTAAATTTGTATGATGACTAAAGGGTTTGTGCTTTTATATATCTCCAAAGCTGTGGTGCAGACAAAGAAATTACAGCAAATTCAGACTTATGGCTGAAAGCCTGTCCTCTGCTCCTTATTGATGGGGAGAATTTCTACATAATTTCTCAGTTTATCTAAAGAACAAATAAGGTGTTTTTTTCTTTTCCAGAGCATTCACACGAAGTAGTGACTAATTTCAATTATTCTAAGGAGAAGTTGAAACAATAAGTTCTTTCATAAAGCATGCTCATTACACTAAGTGCACCTATTACATTAAGACCGAAGTATGGGGTTTTTTTTCCCCTCCTGGAAAGACAACAAAGAATCTGTTTTGGAAAGACACTGGAAATAATTTAACCATGGCAAAATTTTTAATGGGAATTTATGCCTTGACAGAAGTAAGAGAATCCATGGAGACAGCCCACCTGATGCCCAGTAAGGCACAGATTCTTAATGTAGCCTTTCCTTTTGTATAGGACACCAGTAATGACTCTTCATGGGGATTCTCTAAGCTATAATGATTTCTTCCCTCCTCCCTGACTTGACTTACTATTTTCATAAAACTTTTTAATGTTGAAGACAGAGCTCTCTTCAAACTTGGCTTGTCGTCAGATACAATAAAAAGAATTCAAGGAGTGATGGGGACTGACAAAATCACTGCCAGCTGCTCAAGAGATTCAACTGATGTATATCAGCAAAAGTATATATAGGTGTATGTTAATAAGAGTATGTACCACGTAAGAAAGAGTGATAATGCTGTAGAGTAGCTTTTGATTTTTTTAATGTTACTTTAATCATACCAAATCTTAAAAATGTAAAAAGTCTAGCCATGCAATAGTGAACCAACACAAAATATAGAGTGAAACAGAATACACATCTGTTCAGCTAAGTTGTAAAAGCAGGAAATAATACATAACTTACCACGTAGAAAGAGAAGGATTAAAACAATATGCCTTTCCATCAGACATGCTCATTACAGGTATACCATGCTGAGTCAGCAAGATCTGAGAGACAGTTGCATCACTTCCTGCAAGTCAAATGAGACCAAAGTACTTCTTTTGGAGTCTTGCATAATATCCGTAACAGTAAAAAACACTATCCACCATTAATTATCAGTCATAGCAACCAACAGAAAAAGGTTCAATGTTATTCTCAAGCGCTGATAGCAAGGTTGAGACACAAGATCATAATGGTAAGCACCAGGCTCACTGCAATAGCATTAAAATCAAACTTTTGCAAAATACATTATCAATCTTGATGCTGCAATTTATGCAGAACATGGGCGTTATCGGAGATGTTCTCCATATCCAGGGGCAATCTTCATTAATTCTGCCAGGTCGTCTGTAACCCAAGAAGCTTTTATCTTTCTTTTTCCCATTAAGTAAAAATTCTAAACCCCAGCATACTTAGAAAAGCATACTCTCTAAGCATAAGTAGGATCACTGGATACTTGCATTTCCCAGCATATTCCATGCCCAGGGTTTGTGCATGTAACTTTTAATGAATACCTTTGCAAATTGCTAGTAGTTTGAATTAGTGCTTTATGAATGAAAGCTAAAATAGAAGCCACTATGCTCCGAGATACTGCTTTTTTTGACAATCTGTATTGTGCCAGATACTGGCAATGACTGGAACTGAAGATTTTGAGATAATGAATCAGAAGATAATCAATTGCAGTTCATTGTTAAAGTAAAAAACACGCAAAGTACACTCAGAGAAATTGCTGTATTATCAGATTTACATTAAATATTTTGTGATCTTCACAACACTGAATTTTCATATTCAGAATATAATAAGCTACAGAATCTTGTAGAAGACTGTTACTCGCTAATATTCTCATCTCAGTTATTTCTGTAGTATTTCAACATTGCTAATAACTTCCCTTCATTACACAATAATAAAGGAAAATCATTTGTTTAAGCTTTTCATTTTTCGTAAGATTCCAGCAGATTCATAAATGGCACTAAATAGTACAGGTGGGCTCAAAGGTTGGTAACTAAATGACCCTTTTTATTACCTGAAAATATTGTTTGCAAAGACTCATCTCTAACAATGACTGTCTGCTTGTGAACATCCCTGGAAAAAACAAAAGGACAAATCTGCAGTTTACAAACAACTGAAAGATCCAAAATCATTTAAAATACACACACACACTTCTTCAGCATGAACATTTGAACTCTGTTCCCACAGAGAAAGAGCTAGGGGAGAAATCTAATGCTGGACAGATGCAG